>CAAKHD010010948.1:30942-168949 GCA_901007705.1 Fistularia tabacaria | reverse complement strand
CGCACAATATAAAGGCCGGATCATAGTGTGTGTGTGTGTGTGTGTGCGTGTGTGTGTGTGTGTGTGTGTGTGTGTGTGTGTGTGTGTGTGTGTGTGTGTGTGTGTGTGTGTGTGTGTGTGTGTGTGTGTGTGTGTGTGTGTGTGTGTGTGTGCTAGCCCAATATCAACAGACAGACAGTATGAGGTCAAGGAACAGAGGCCTGAGGGTGAACAGCTGAGGGTGACTATGCAGAGATTAGAGAGGGAATGTAGATCTTAATCCTCTGGTATACCAGGGGCAACAGACACCATGTACCTTCCAGTTGGCCCTAACTAAACACTGAACAGCCCCTAAGAATTTATCTTATCCAAGCATGTTGATGTTCTCCACTCACACATTTTCCTTGGCAATCAATTTACGATTAAACCCCAACAACTTTGGGTTTTTCCAGTCAGACATTGACAAAAGGCAAAGCAGAGGACGAAGTGGTGGAAGCTGAAAAAGGAGGATTGTTCTATGATTTTCAGGGAGAAGTTGAAAAAGGCTCTGCGTGGTCAGGGGGGGCTTCTAGAGGACTAGACAACGACAGCCAATGTGATCAGGGAGACAGGAAGAAGAGTTCTTGTTGTGTTGTCTCGGAAGAAAGGAGATAAGAAAACTTGGTGGTGGAATGAGGAAGTACAGGATTATATACAGAAAAAGAGGTTACCAAAGAAGAAGTAGTACACTGAGGGGACTGTAGAGACCAGACAAGTATGAAGGTAGATAAGGCAAAGGCCAAACAAGTGGCCTAAGATAACTTGTATCCTTTTGTTGGACTGTGAGGAGGCAATGAATGATTTATACAGGTATGCAAAACAGAAAGAGAGAGATGGGAAGGACATACAGTCGACTAAGGCAATTAAGGATTGAGAGGGAATTTCATTGACAGGTGCCAGATGTGTGGTGGGAAGATGGAAAGAGTACTTTAAAAAGCTGATGAACAAACAAAATGAAAGATAAGATAAGATAATACTTTATTGATCCCCACAGGGGAATTCGAAAGGGAGGGAAGGGTGGAAGAAACGACAGTCTGAAAAAGTTCTGTTTGTGACAATCAATTGAACACATTCTCACTCCCAACGTGTCAACAGCCGGACAAATGGGGAAGGTTCCCTAAGCGTCACATACCGACACATTGAAACCTCAATCTCGCTGTTTTTCAACAAACCTAGAGCGTCCTATCTACATAACAATCTGTGTCTTTTTCTAAACTGAACCTAAATAAAATTGGAGGTTGTATTTTCCACATCATTCTGTTCTAATTGAAATTGCATTCCTCCACTATAGCTGAACCCAAAAATAGACGTTTCTCCAGGTTAGTTGGAAAATAACAAGAAAGGGGATGCCTAACGCATAGGTATCTGGCACAGGCATCGAAGTCAGAACTCACCTTCATCTCTCACCATTAGTGAGAACTAAGGTAGACATTATCTGTTTCAATCTTTAAAAATGTTTTGGTTTTGAAGTCTTGTATACTATAAGACAAGACATCTTGGTTTCTTGGACTCACATTTTGCTCCATTTTATGACATTTTATATTATTTTATGGAATTTGGTTTTTGGATAACTAACTGATAAGTACAGTGTGATGTGACATGGCATAGAAAGAAAGAAACAAACAAAGTGTTTAAAAATCCCTTCATTCAAAACGCTGGGATTTGACAAGAATACATTCAAAGGGAGCACATACAAGATACTCCATTTAACTCAATGCCAATAGCACGCAGCTTAAAATTAGAAAATCAACACGCCATTGTTGTGCATGGAGTACAAAATTACTCCTACTGCCCAGAGAGAAATATAGTCCCCCTGGTTTTCAGTTAATGAAAAAAAGTCAACTGCCACTTTTAAGCAAGTCTTAATTAGTGCTTTTAAAAGTCTCACTGGATTCTCATTCCCTTGGTCAGACAAAAAATTTTACATGACTGATACATCTTATTCTTTCTGAAATACTTCGGAAAAAAGAAAAACAAAAGGAAAATAAAAGCTCACCCTCAGACCAAGAAACAAAACCTGTAAAAAATTGAACAGTGGTAGCAGCCTGGGTATATCAATACAAATTAAGCAACATTTCAGAGTGTGGAAAAAAAAAGGTCTCCTGTCACCCCAGGCTCAAAATGTGTTCTATATCTGTTCATGGCTATATTACCATGCCATTTGAGGTCACCTGTCCAATTTTTCAGTGGTGGCTTGTACAGGGTTCTTATGATAAAGCCTTGTGATGAAGGTTGAAGGTTTAGGACCTTGAAACAGACTACGTAAAGATCTTTTTGGTCTGCATATTGGAAAAGGCTTTAAGGGTCTTGAAGATAAGCAGCAACCCGTCTTTGTTCCCCCACTCCCCAATCAGTGGCAGGATCAGGTCAGCAAAGGGAACCTATAGTCAGTGATCTCACTCCAACACTCATGGCAGGAAGGATTTGTCGCAAAACATTTCAGATGGGGGGGAAATTTGCTGGTCATTAATCAGATTATCAATTACCTACTCTTCCCCTACATGATTGCTGAGGTACTAACCACCCTGCCTTTGACAACCGTGAACACATTTTGTTTACAACTACTTCCAGGTTTTTTACCATCGCTCCCTCAACTGAGGCCAGCAGGTAGATTCGGCAATGTCTGTCTGCTGACCCAGTAGCAGAGCTTTGCTTTTTGCCTTGTTCATCAGTGCCCAGCTTTCCCTCTCATACAGAGAGAGAGCATTCATGAAGGTCTTTTGAGGGAGGTCCCTCAGAAGATCCCTGCGTCTCCCACCATTGCAGTACAGTGCCCCAAGCAGGTCCATGTAGAAACCAAGCGCATGAGCCCCAACTCTGCCTCCAGATCATTTCAAACAAAGCATTAGGTTTCGCTGAGCGATAGCTCTTTCAAGGTTGAAAATGAGGCCTGACCAGAGCTCCCTTAACACCAGAGCTCCCTTAACACTCTCTTGGAGGACTGAGCTAAATTTGTGTCTCTTCACTTTCAGCAAGGACTCAGTAGAGACTGTATCTCTACCCAGTCCTTCCTCAATACTATAAATTTAATTTCCAAGCTTTTCAATTGCCTTTTTTTTCCTAGTCCTTGCAGTGTTGCATGTCATTGACTTCCTTAAAAGTGTAATGTGTTGGCTTTTTTTATCCTAAGGCTCGGTATTTACTGGTTTGCTCAGGACATTGGCAGAGTTAATGAATTTTACCATGCACTAAAGTAATAATAACTTGATTTAGGGACTTCATCTAAAAACTCATTAATGTCCTTCAAGTAGAAACCGTCTTACGTTGAGAAATGTCCAACTCAACAATAGAAATGGGGGTTTGTGGTGCGTGCTCACTTCACCGCAAGGAGCAGTACCTCCAGGCACGGAAGCATCCCGTGTCACCAACGAATAGTTTCCCGATTCTGTTTGTTTTTGTATGGACTTGCAATAGGTTTTTTCCTCCTTCCTGCATTCAAAGCACTGCAGCTGCCCTGAGTTAGCAAAGACCATGTGGGCGTGATCACCAAACTTCACTCTGAAGGAGACCTGCAGAGTCTGTGACGACGACTCCAAACACATGAACACCTGCCTCCTCGGAAACTGGACATTCTTTAGCCAAAAATCCCTGCATCCCAAGCTTACAGTTTTGAAACCACTGGTGAACTTTCAGAACCTACTGAGTTAATTTTCCAAAAATTCATTAAAGATAAATGGCAGGTCAAAGGAGACTGTGCTCTGCGTGAACAGAGCAGTACAGGGAAGACACCTGTATAAAGACAATATTAATGACTGGACCATTATCTGTTTGGCTAGTAGACATGGGCTTTGCTTTTCAGAAATGAAACTTTGTGGTCGTGCCATCAGACTTGCGGCCGCACGTCCTGGACACTCGGATGAAGAGAGGGGTGGAGCTGTCAACTGATCACCACCTGGTGGTGAGCATGCTCTGATGGTGGGGGAGGATGCCGGTCAGACCGAGCAGACCCAAATGTAACCTGAGGGTCTGCTGGGTACATCTGACAGAGTCTCCTGTCAGAAGGAGTTTCAACTCCCTCCTCCAGCAGAGCTGCAACCACGTCCCGAGGGAGGCAGGTGACACTGAATCCAAATGGACCATGTTCCGCGCTTCCATTGTCGAGGCGGCAGACTGGAGCTGTAGCCGGAAGTTGGTCGGTGCCTGTCCGGGCAGCAACCCTGGAACACGCTGGTGGTCCCCAGTGGTGAGGGATGCTGTCCAACTGAAGAAGGAGGCCTATCGTGCTTTTTTGGCCTGTGGGGCTCCCGAGGCAGTGGACAGCTACCATCAGGCCAAGCAGTAGATGGCTTCGGTGGTCGCCAAGGCAAAAACACGGGCATTGGAGCAGTCGGGGAGGCCATGGTCAACAACTTCTGGTGGGCTTCGAGGAGATTCTGGTCCATCATCAAGCGTCTCAGGAGGGGAAAGCAGTGCTCTGTCAACACTGTGTACAGTGGGAGCGGGGCACTGCTGACATCAACACGGGACGTTGTTGATTTGGTGGCAGTAATACTTCTCAGACCACCTCAATCCTATCAAAGCGCCTTCAAATGGAAAGGGGGGGTTCGCCTATCTCTGGGGCGGAAGTTGCTGAGGTAGTCAAAAAGCTCTTCAGTAGCGGGGCCCCAGGGGTGGATGAGGTCCACCCTGGATTCCTCATGGCTCTGGAAGCAGTCGGGCTATCCTAGCTGACACACCTCTGCAGCATTGCGCGGACATCAGGGACAGTGCCGGTGGACTGGTAGACTGGGGTGGTGATCCCCCTTTATAATTTGAATACACTTGGGAATGCTACATCAACCACTATGTCTGTCTTCTTCTACAATATCCAGTTGGTTCACCATCCCTAGTTTGTCCGACTGGAACTGGACGTCCCCAAGGATTGTTGCTCGGTCATTCTGGAACATATTTGATGTCTTCCACTCCTGGGACAAATGTTCCTGTGTATGATGCAATATACTGTACGTGTGTGTGTGTCTGAGTGAATTTTGTATGTGTATATGCAGTACATATATGAGTTTGTGTTCTGTTTAAGACAATAGCAAACATGGCGAGGAGCTCATGATAATATACATTCTAAGAAAGATGCACACAAAGGAGGGAGTGCAGTAGACTGCGGTGGTCTTTTTGGCACATCGCAGTATTTGACGAATAATTCTCCTCACTGGCTTTTCCGATGCAATGTTGTCTTCTTGTTATCTGGTCATTTCGCTGGTCGCACTAAAACATACTGTGCACACTGCCTGCACAACTTCTAGTGGCACTGCTCAGTTTGCCGCATTTTGCCACATATCTGTAAGCTCCCTGACATGAAACGAGTGCAGAGGACAAACAGAATGCTCTGCCTGCATTGTTATGCGTACACGTATGTTTATGCATATTTAATGCTGATCAAAAATTAGCTTTAAGAATGGTTGTTGTCGAGTTGTTCTGTCGAGGTGCTGTTGGAAGCAGTCATCTCTGCACAGGTTTTATGATAATTATATCCATTTACTTGGTACAAAGTCAGTATTAGGCAGTGTCGGGTACTGGGGCTGCTCTGTATCATCAATTCTGTTTGTGATTGTCATGAGTATGTGGACCTCAAGGTCAAATGTGAGGTATGATATATTCATGGGCCTAAGGATTCCTTTACTTTTTGCAGATGATGCTGTTTTGTCATCCTCATCACAACATTACTATCACTGAATCATTTCACATAGGATAAGGAACTGTCACAGAACTGTGAAATGTTTTTCATGGTTCCACCTCCATGCACAGTTGCTCTCGTCACAGAGCGTATGGCTGCGGTTTATCACCCTTGCAATCAGGGAGGGCTTATGAGCCCAAGCATCTTCCTCACTGATTGCTGAGTAGTGGCCACACAGTTCCTTTTGAGTCCCTATACTTGTCTGCCTGTCACTTTGAGTTTGCATGGGGGCTACTCCTAATCCTCTCACTTATGCCCTCTGTCTGTTGTTCCGAGTTTGTATGTCGGGGGGGGGGGCACTCCTCTCCCCATCTGCCTTCCTACTGTTCCCTTGCCCTCCTCTCTCATCTGCCTATTCTTGGTTTGTTTTCGGGCGTCTCACCTATTGCTGCTGCCTCAGAGTCCTTTGGGTGTAGTCCTGCCACCTTGTGCTGTGTGTGTCCTCTCTCTTGCGCTCCCTTACTTCACTTACTTTATTACTTTATTTAGAGAGGTGAGTGCACATTGATGAACACTCAGTACTGTTACTTTATGTAAATCCACCATATTTAGCCATGGGCTACTTTCCATCTGTAGTCCTCATACATTTAACACAACAATAAAAATTCCAGACATGGACATAGAATGTATACACCTTTTTCGGGCAATGTAAAACTTCCGTAGTATAGAACAGTATCAGGTCTATAAATGATCACATGATCGATTTAGATTTCAACCATTTTTTAAGCTCTTTTTAAAAATCCTATACAGTTCGAAGACTCTCGAATTATAATTGGGAGTCGATTCCAAATCATGCACCCTTTTACAGAGATGATATTTTGTCCAGTGGTGGTACATCTGAATGGTACCTCACAGTCCCCTCTACTGGCTGATCTAGTGCTAAGATTACTGTCTCTTTGTCTGATAAATTCCTCCAAAGGGGGAGGGGCCAAACCATGGAGGGATTCCCAGACGAGGCAAGAATGTTTAAAAATTCGGAAGTTTTCAAAACTCAATAGATGATATTTCTCTAAAATTGCACAATTGTGAGAAGGATTTTTTTGGGGGGGCAAAAACCTTGATGGCTTTTTTATACAGCTGTTCTATGGGTTTCAGTGCAGTGATGCCAGCGAATGACGAAACTGTAAAACTGTACTCGATGTGATAGAGGATCATACAGTGGAGAAAAGATTTGGCAGCAGTGGCTTGCAGACGCAAGGCCTGATTTGTTTAAAGTTTTGGAGGTTACACTTTATGGTGTTAACATTTTTTTATATGTTTCTTGAAGGTTAGATTTGAGTCCAGTATGATTCCTAGATACTTGAACTGAGACACCAGTTCCAGTATCTCTCCATCTATAGAGACTGTAAGGTTGTTCTGCTTTGTTGGTCTTTTTGTGAACATCATGCACATTGTTTTTATAATATTGAGCTCAAGGCAGTTATCTTGAAGCCAGTGTTGGATCTTTGTTAGGGCATTTGTTAGCTTGGATGAAATTGCATCCATTCTTGTACCATGAGTCAAAATAACTGCATCATCTGCATACATTTGGATGTTAAAATCGGGACATTCATCTGGCAGGTTGTTTATGTATAGTGAAAATAATAAGAGGCCCAAGTAGTGTTCCATGTGGGACAACTACAGGATAGCTGAGGTAAGGCGACTTGACACCATCAACCACCACACACTGTGTTCTGTCTGATAGATGGACTTACACCATTGAACAGTATCATCAGAAAAATTAAAGTGACAGTTTCTGAAGTAGTACTTGGTGGTTAATAGTATCAAATGCCCTCCTCAAGTCCAGGAAGACTGCTCCAACATGAATACTTATCCAGCAGACACTTGACTTTATCAGTAAACAGACAGTTTGCAGACTCAGTTGAATGGTATACACAAAATCCAAACTAAATTGGGTGCAGTTAAGTAGTACCTTTATCCAAGTGTTCAATCAATTGTTTTGCAACCCATTTTTAGCTACCTTTGGTATTTTTGGGAGGATACTAATTGGCCTATAATTGTCTTGCAGACTTCTAGGGTCCTATATGAAGATGTGAGTGACTGTAGCAACTTTCAAGGCCAGCGGAACTGTTTTTGTTGAATTGACAAATTGACCATGTGAGTTATGGGTTGTATTAAAGCATTAGAGTGTGTTTTCAAGAAGTTTGAATCAATGCCATATGCATCTTTGGATTTGGAACATTTAATGGATTGTAAGATCTTTGAGACTTCCATCCATCCATCTGCTGCTGCTTATCCATAATCTGGTCGCGGAGGCAGCAGCTGAAGCAGGGGGGCCCAGACTTCCCTCTCCCCAACCACATGGTCCAGCGTCTCTCCAGCGTCTCCTTGGTCTTCCTGATGGCCGATCTTCTCACCTTATCTCAAAACGAGAGTCCGGCCACCTGTCGGGTCTGAAGCACCTCAGACATGATTACGCACCTGCATAGGAAGTAGACAAGGGACAACAGCGCTCTTTTACTTGCAAGGAGAACGGAGAGAGATGTGCTCAGTTACACTCTCCAACCACTCTGCCGCACATCTCTTCGTACCCTTCATTTATTTCCTTAGGGTGGTCCCTAGTTACATGGCGTTTGCAGCCCTGAGGGGTGAGGATGCATGGCTGCAAACGTATCGGATATTACTGTATATGGTCATATGGGAGATAGTTCGGTGACTTCCATCAATCACCAGACATAGCCATGTGAACTCTTGACCAGAGTCGCAAAGATGGGGAGTTTCCTTGATTCCGCAGTCTAGTTGACCTCCTTGTTTCTTGTCTCCTTATCGCGATACTTGGTTTCAGTACAGTACATCTTGATTCCTGTAGAATAAACATTGCTTCTGCATTCCTGCAGTGTTAGTGAGAACAGAAAATTATTTACTGCAGGCATATGTGTGTGAAACTTATTTACAACAGCTGTGTGCATATCTGCAGTGTGAAAAAGGTAAAGCAATATTTTGATAACCATAAGTACATTTTTCCAAAATTGACCTTCTGTTTATCACATGTTGCTCATTTTTCTTTCTTCACTTATTAGTCACTTCACAAGGATTTTCAACTGTAAGATCATTATTATGAGGACAAACATGCTTACACTTGGAGGGGAGTTCTTCTTTCACTGGAGTGATTTATTCATAAACACCGGGATAGTCCTCTGGATCAGGGAACAGATCAGGGAAGCCAGTTAGTCTGTTTTCGTTATCATCCTCTTTTTCACTACCTTTATCTTCACTCCCTAGTAGGGGATAAGCTTGAGCTAGTTGCTCTTCTAGGGGAGTTATCGCCGGGATGATTAATCGATCTATCAATGAACGCAGACATGGAATGCAACAACATCCACACAAGGTTAAGTATTGCAGTAAACACTGCCATTGAGAGTAAAACAGAGGATGCCAGGGCCTTATACTTCCCGAACACATTCAGGAATTCAGGAATCCCACATCGTTGTATCAACACCAGAGTGCTCTTTCATCTTTTTCTTAAGGGCTCGGAGCCCCTCTACAGCCTTTGTCAGACTACCAACGGCCGCTGTGTTGTTGGGGATAAATGTGCAACACTGGTCTTTAAACATGGCGCACACACCTCCTTTTTTGGCCAACAACATGTCCAGGGCTATCCTGCTTTTTGAATGCCATAAGGGAAGTTGCGGATAACTGATCATGTACTGCTTCAAATCCGCTATGCATCCAGTTTCCTAATTTTTGACCGTTATAATGGATGTAGTTGATTCTGTCCACGTTTTTATTAGTAGTACACCCAGCATAATATAGATTCGAAGCCTGCCACTATCTGATCTGCTAGTTTATACTCATCTGGGACTCCTCATGGTCTGCCAATTGCATCTATATAAGTAAGTCTCCTTCTTCTAGGCCTTTCATGGCCTGTTTCATATGATGCCACCTTTCAGGCAGCACACTAGACAAACTTAGAGTAAGTTCCTCATCTGATATGAGATCTGTTACTACCTGAGTCACAGGTAGTAGCAGCACAGAGTTAAAGCACAATAAAAAAAAAAGCAGAGTCCTGTCACATTTTTGGGTAGCCGATCAAAAATTCTTTCGTCACACCACCACCAGATGTCTCCTGGAGACACTGGGTCAAAATAATGACTGCTGTCGCATTTTATGGAAAGCAGGAAAACAACTGATTTCTCTGTCTCTCTATTTTAGTGCCGCGTTCTTCACACGGGCTTTTAATACTTGTGTGAACCAGGCTGCGTTTTCTACCCAGACTCTATACGTCTGAGTCCATTCTATGATCAGACTTGGCTCACCTTCCTTCTTGGAGCTGCCAACCGAACTAAGTCGTTTACAATGTCAGATGCACCCACCCTGATCTTTCCGCCATTTTTATGGCCATTGGTGTGGTCAGCAGTACTTGATAAGGTCCTTCCCACTTGGGTGACTACCAGTGCTTTTTCCTTATACTTCGTATCAGTACCCAGTCTCCTGGCTCAACTAATTGGATCTCCTCCCTGGAAGCAGAGGGATCATCGTCAGTCGGTTCTCCTTTTTGGTTCTCTAACATTTTTCTCATATAATCAGCATACCCTTCATTTATTTCTTTAGGGTGGTCCCTAGTTACATGGCGTTTGCAGCCCTAAGGGGTGGGGATGCATGGCTGCAAACGTATCGGATATTACTGTACATGGTCATATGTGTCTTTTCTGGAAAAAAGTATTCACAACAGCCATTTCCATCGTTTTTTGCAAAGTCTTCCACCTCTACATTCCTATCCTGGATACCAAACCTTCCAATCACTTCTTCATCACCTCTATTGCCTGCACCCACATGTCCATTGAAGTCTGCCCCAATGACCACTCTCTCATTTCTGTGGATATTCTGCATCACTTCATCTAACTCATTCCAGAACTTCTCCTTCTCCTCTAACTCACACTCCACCTGTGGGGCATAGCCCCTAACAACATTGAGCATCACATCTTCAATTTCCAGTTTCAGGCTCATAAGTCTATCTGACATTCTTTTCAACTCCAGAACATTCCTAACAAACTCCTCTTTCAAGATAACTCCTACTCCATTTCTCTTCCTGTCAGTACCATTATAGTACTACTTAAAACCTGCTCCCAGGCTTCTAGCCTTACTACCTTTCCGTCTGGTCTCCTGGACACACAGTACATACATCTTCCTTCTCTGCATCATGTCAACCAACTCTCTACCTTTTCCTGTCATCGTCCCAACATTCAAAGTACTCTCCCCTACTCTTAGTCCCAGATTCCTGTCTTTCCTCTTCATTCTTTGCTTCCGAACACGCCTTCCTCCATTCCTTCTTCGACCCATAGTAGCCCAATTTCCACAGGTACCTTGTAGGTTATCGGCACTAATGGCGGTCGTTGTTAACCCAGGCCTCGACTGATCCATTATGAAATTCTTAGGTTTGATTCGCATATTTGGTTTTGGCAAGTTTCCCTTCCTGACGAAACCCTCTGCATTTATCCGGGCTAGGGACTGGCTCAGGGAGACAATGGCCTGTGCCCCCCCAGAGTCTGAGGCTGCATTAGGACATTTTTCATCATGTTGTATACTAAAATATAAGTACCGGTACATGGATCTTTTAAGGGTAAGAATGTTATCATAACACAGGCTTATTTGGTTTGTAGTTGGGCTGTCTTTGTAATCCATGGCATATTTTTTGGGTTAAAAGGGTTGCCTTGATTTCATCTGGTGTTAAATAAGTACATTTTTCTAGGTTTGTTGTAAATGCAGACCTGCTTTAGCTATTACAATTGTTTTAAATTTAAAAGAATAAAAATTAGAACTCAAGAAAAAAATCCTCATTGTATTTATACAACGCATTTGTTTTGTCTCAAGCTGCTTATTTGTAAGACAACCGGGGTAGTATGTCATCTTACTTTCATGACATTATGGTGATGATGCAGTTTTAAACGGAACTTGTACAAGCATGTACTAATCTTGGACTCTTTCACATACATTCTTAATATAAAAAAATACACTCACTTATGAAGCCCTCAATTTCCTGACTTACACAATGCACTGTGCAATCTATTTTTTTCCATATGGTTTTAGAATAACTAAAAATCACTCTTTCCATGTGGCTTCCTCTATGCTGTGTGCATCAATCTAGTCCCTTAGGACAGAGGGGCTATTTCAAGTGAGGTCAGGTTAAAGTCGAGTCCCAAAGGACAGACAATTCATGTAGTTATACCAGAAGATCTCACGTACAAGGGAATGAGAGGGGAAACATCCAGCACTGACAAGAAAATGAAAGAACCACTGCAAATGCTGTGGACCAAACACCTCAATTCACTCCAGTTCTTTTTACCTCAATTCACTGCAGTTCTTTTTACCTCAATTCACTCCAGTTCTTTTTGTTTTGATCACACTTTTTATGGTATTCATTACTTATGAATTGTTGATAATTTTCTCTTTTGCATCCACTACCTGCATTGGACTCATGAAAAAATGCCTGTATCGACACCAGGTTAGTCAGTGAAACAAGGCTAATTTGTCTTGGATCCCACACAATCTTAATCAAAAAGGTAGTGGAACACAAGGAATCATGCTCAAAGTAGACAAGCTAGATGGTCATTTCCCCTTGGAACTTTACATTATTATGAACTCTATCCCGCTATGAAAAAAAAGACAGGAAAAAAATCTGTTGAGGATTTTTATTCTTCAGTGTAAGGTCATTCCTGGCAAGTCGCCTAATATTTAGTCAAATATTGCTCTTATTCAGCCGACATCCGCTGGAGGGAAACAACTTGAGCTAAGGTTGTTTTCAAGTCGTGACTTCCTCACCCATTGGTCACCAGCGCTTGTTTGGTGTTGTTGTTGGGAATACTGCACTGCTGTAGTTATGTGTGTCTTCTCCACCTCTCTTGCTGCAAATTCCCTGCATCCATCACAACATAATAAAAAAGAAGATATTTCAAGTAAAGCCTCCAGTCCTTCATAACTATCCTCGATGCTGCTGCTACTTTGAGACCTCTTTTGTGTTTACTGAGATAGTTCAAACCACATTTATTTAAATGTCCTCATCCTTTATTTTTTTTGATAATATTTTTTTGTTAAACAGAGATTGTGGATTCATTCTGTCAGTGGAGTAAGCCACAATGTTGGCTCATTTCACCTTCAAAGGTAAAAAAATCATATCAGATTATCGCAAAGTTTCCTCCAAAGTTCGGTAATGAATAATCTGTAATATTTAAAACTCCTGCCACAAAGTATATGAGTATATATGATAATACAAGATGAGTTATGGCTTTATCTTTGCCCTTTTTTATTAAACTCTGTCCATCAAATTCATTCAGTTAAATTGGATATATATTGTAACATTTATGCTCTGTACAACATTATACATATGTATGCCAAAATGTAAATGGTATTATAAAATTAAATAATAATGTAGTGAATATTTTTATGAATACCCCTTTAAAGGAGGAAATAATTCTCACAGTTTGAGCATGGTAAAGAAAGAACATAAATAAGTATATTCATATTTATGTGAATTGAAAGAAAAGAAAAGAAAATAGCTGTTCCTTGTCCAAACATGTGTGATACAATAAAATTTGCTTTTCATATAATTCATGGAATTGACTTTGTTCATGGCTCAGTTTAGGGCACAATTTTATATAATCGGACTGATTCCTCGGTTACGACATTCTCAGACACAATGCAGCACTATTTTCTTTGTCTCACACTCTTAACTGGTTTGTTGAACGATCTAGGATAATGGTGATTTGTTACTTGTTTTGTTTCCTTTCCTTTCCTTTTAATGAAGTTTCACAGGCATGTAGCCATGTCCTCAGATGACAGTTTTAAAGGTCATGTTGGTTGCTTTTGTTTCTCCTAACATTTTTTTTCTTCAGATCATCCCCCTTCGCCATTTTGAAATCTAATACAAGCAGACGCATGGAGTCAAAAAGTCAGCCTATCTCCGTACCCATATATTCAATAATTTACATGTTTTATTGTGTCAGTGTTTATCTTGAAGAAGGGAACTTGAATAAGTAAACTAACTTCAAAAGTTAATTTGAAATACTTTAGATTTATGTTCAGCAGATAAGAGAGGAATCAAAAAGGAAAATGCATTATAAGTACTATTTGTGATATACATAATGTAAAGACAATATAGTCATACACGTAGTCATGTCAATAGGTTAAGCCATTGTGTTTGTTGCTAAAGGATCGGTGGCTTTAACCCTTGGTCTTTCGATGAAATGGTGCAACATTTGTGTGAAAAAGATTATACATTATTTTTAGGATGCTGTAAAAAATGATTAAGTGGGAGCACTGTTGCCACATTTTGTGGGCAAAGCATGCATATGTGCTACAACATGAAATTCAGACTCAATGGCGACTAAAGGACCAAAGTGTAACCTTTGCAACTTAACAATAGTTAAGTAGCTTTAAGGCTTTAGACGGCGTCTGTCTGTTGAAAGGCTTCTATGTGTCCTTTTCACTTGAATGCCATTACCTTTGAGCCACTGTGAGACTCCCTGATTGAATAATAAGATTTTATACAGCTTTATCTCTTTCTACAAACTACACTGTTGACATAAGAGTACTATGTGTGTTAAGTGGTCTACAGTTTATTTTGCAGTGTTGTTAACTCTTATGTGTGTTTCCCCTTCTAAATGATTGATTTTCATTTTGAATGAACATAAACTAACTAATCTACATCTTAGTTGAACATTTGTAAGGTTTTCAGTATTTTGTAGTTGTTTTTTTATTTGCTTTTTTGCATTTTCTAAAATGCTCCACAATCAACCTGCAGTCTCCAGCTCAAATCCTGCTCAAAGCCATCCTGCCGACGCAATTGCCAAAAGCCATTTGATCCTGCATTCAGTTTAGAATTTTCCCCTAATTTGTTTTGTGGCCCTACTCTAATCTCGCCTCCATGCACGGTGTTTTCCATTAGTTTAATTTACTATCCTGTTTATTTTCTGCTGTGCCACGTCAGCTGACCTTCAATGGGATTACAGGGTTGAATTGTCACAGCCAGAATGGTGGTGGATATTGGTGACCGTGAGACGGAGGGGCCTCAGAGATGTGGACAGTAAACCGATCTCAAGGGTGCTGATCTCAGAGCTGAGGGAGAAATAAAAAATAATTACTAGGGGATTCTGATTTATACTGTAATGCACGCTTGGAGCTTTGCCTTATGGCCACTTATACTCCACCCCCAAAAGGCCTGAGGCTGCAGGTGTCACTTTAATCAGCAGGAAAAGCTCTGCCTAGGTCTTAAAAGAGAGAAGCAGGAAAGGCAGCAGCCTCGAAAGGCCCTGGAAAATCTTCGACAGATTTAAGATTTCAGACCTGTCCCAGCTTTACTTTTTTTATCCAAAATGAATTGTAAAAAATGTACAGAGTGTATGAAGTGTTTTGTATGTCTGAGTTCATGGCTGCTCAACCAGTGCGCAGGCGAAAAAAGGCTTTTTGCGATCTAGTTTACAATTTAACACATTACTTTTTATATTATCTGTTATTTCAATTTCAGCTAAATACTGTATGATGCAGCTTGAAGATAGCCAGTACTAACAACAACTTAATTGATGGATTCTTTGACAACAATAGTTTGCTGTAATGTTTCTTTCAAGCTATATATTGTAACAATGCCTCATGAGATTGACGCGAGATAATGTAATTAAAAAACGGGGGCAATAATTCATGAAAAATGCAATAAATGCATCATAAAAACTGATTTACAAATAAAAGCCAAGATTGCGTGATTGTGATTCCGTGTTTGTGCAAAAGTGGGAGATTAATCAAATACCGTCCTGCTACCATTTTGACTCAATAAATACATTTCAGAAGGTCCCACTACTTTTGTATTCTTTATCTACTACAATATTTCCCCCTATATTTACAGTGTGATGAATCCATGTTAAGATGACTACAAACATTTTTAGATGAAATTTATTCAGTGATTTTGGATTAATTAAATGTATATTTTTTTTATTGTTTGCTTAAAATATCTCATTAGTATTAAAATCATGTTTCACTGATTTTCAAGACCTTCAAGAATTTAGTGAAGAAAAATATAATTGGAATCGGATTACTGCCAGACCCTACATTAACAGAAATTATATTTACAGCAGCATGTGTTTTGTGCATAAGTACCAAAATTAAGTCAAGTTAAGGATCATTTGGATCTCAAGTTTCCAGCATGTATTAAACGAGCGACAAATTTTGCTTCAGTGTTGGGGAAGCATTTCAAGAATATGCTGTTTCTCTCCATTTTATCAGATTGTTGTTGACCCACATTGCTCAAAGAAATAGAATCTAAAAAAACAATCAAAAATGTGTCATATTACATTAACATTTCTTTACACTGACTGCGGCCAACCAGAAAAATACACAAATGTGCACATAAAATCCAATGCACACATGCAAAGCATGCGCACACAGCAACACGCACACAAAAAGTACAATAACCACACTTCCCCTTCATGTTTCAGCAAGCACACAAATTATGTGCTGATGGCATCTAAACAGATTGTGTAATTACTTTTCCCCTGGTAGCTCTTGCTTTCAACAAGAGTTCTCTGAGTTTTAAAGTGGACCATAACCTAAGTTTAAATATTTATCTGAATAATTACCACAACACAAATTGTCACTCACATTTTAGCAAAGTGTGGAAAATGAAATGCTCCGCAAGTTCGTTCCATTCGAGCGTTACTTTCTTTTTTTTCAGAATACATACATTCTCATCTAGTGTGAGTAAAATTCAAAGAAAGCAAGGTTGCTTGTGAGTAATGCTGTGAATAAGGTGAATGGTTGCAGGATAAGGCCTTAGACTTCATAGCTAAATGGTCACTGTGGAATCACGAGTACATTCATTTTCTCAGATGAACCATTTAACAACATAAGCCAGGCTGGTATCTTTAGAGCCATGGCAAATGAGCTCACAACTGCAATTTCGAGTACACTATCAGGGATTCATTTACGCCAACTCAATGCAGGAATGATCTTTATATTCTGTTTTTGTCCCTTTTTACCCAAACCTGCACCTTGAACATAAAAAAACAGTTTGAAGAAGGTGAATTTTGCCTATATTATAAAGGATGGTTTCATCAGCTCTGCACAAAAGATGCAGATATAAAATATCAAGTAAGACTGGAACAATGTTTCCTCTCCTTTGAACAGTTTTTATTCACTGTAAACACCTAGGATGCTACTGCCACCGTCTGTACAGAAATGTGCTGTGCATCAAACCGACAGCAGAGGTTGCAGAATATAAAATGGACTGATTGATACATGAGTTTGGTTCTAGCCCATAACTTCGATAGCTATATATACATATATATATATATACCTTGGATTCTGTCAGAAAAAAAGTACTAATTAAATTTAAACAGGCTATTTTGCATACTTCCCAGATAACAAAATCACAGACATAAACACACTCTACCATTTAACACACATACACATAAGAATACTATGAGTATTGAGTGATCTCCAGTTTAAAATGCGGAGTTGTAAATTATACTTGTGTGTTTTCTTCACAAAATGTACACAATTACATTTGCTTTTCATCTCTGTATACCCCAAAGCATCACCTCATCAGCCGGTGTCCTTCTGTCTTTTTTTTTTATTATAATATGTGCACACTTGGATCCCAGGGGAAGTAGGTACATTTGAAGTGCCACAGAAAACAAAGTCAGCAGTTCACACATAAAAAAGTCTAAATGCAATGATCACAATATACCAATGTCATGTAAAACCATTAGAAGCTCACACACAAGCAAACTCCTAAATGAACTGTGTGGCTTGTTGGTTTTATATACCAGGAAATGAGAAGCTTGCTTTTTTATTTCATTAATGAGAAAATCTTTCATCCAGATTGTATAACTTTCAAAGCAAACCGACCCAGAAGACAAATTAATTTTGAAACAAATTCAGGTTTATGGAAGACCAGATTGCAATGCCTGCAAGACTATTACTTATTTCATGTTTTGCGGGAGTGGGACGGGAGGTCTGCGTTTGTTTTTTTCAGTCATTTATTTTTTTATCACTCTTCCTCAGATAAACAATGCTCAAATTCTAAAAAAGGTCCTACACTTCAGGGACATCCTCCAAACTACTGAAATGCTGTCTCGCGGCAAAGTCAAATACTGCAGGTTGCTGTTGTTACAGATGTTAGGACGCTTACGTAGTTTATTAAAAACACCTTTGGTTAGTTTTTCATCTGTGTGTTAATTATTGTCTATCTGTGATAAGCCAAGATGTGTCTGCATTTTTCTTGAACCCGTTCTTCTAGAAAATTCAGATTTCTTTTTCTCAGCTGCACTTCTTCAATTTGATTTTTATTGCCTCAAAATCAGTTGCAAATTGTAATGGTCATGAATGAATGAGATGACAATATTGGAAATGAGTCCTGGAATTGTCAGACAAGAAAAATGTCGTGTCCTGAGATGATTTACAATACCCAGTGGAAAGCGACACAATACCTTAAGTTCTTTTCCTTTGTTAAGAGACTCTTTTCCTATGAGTGCGGAGAACCAGGCCACGTGTGATGTATCTGTCACCAAATTCGCAGGTAAGTGTTCAAGCATATGATGTTGCGGACCTTTTTTATCATATGAAGATACCACGGAAACAATTCAGCATGAATTTTTCCACTTATAAAATTCTGAGACATGGACCTGGTTTATGAAGTCTGTGCTCGAAATTGGGTATTTTATTCATATACATGCTCTGAATCATAGTTCAAAAACCCAATTTTGGACCCGAAGAAGATCACCCCAGTGATCTACTCCTCAACTGCACTGTGTCTTCCCTTGAAGACATTTTTACCTCTCATATGAGAGGCTGAGGATGAGGAACTGAAGAAGCCTCTTGGATGAGAGTTGAAACGTCCCATGACTTGGATTACTGAGAACCTCCACAATTAACACTGTTCAGCTATAGATGATTATACAAGTTACTGTTGTTGTGGAGGTGAAGGCCTTCATCTGTTGTGTATCCCTTTGTGATGGTGTAATATGTTTTTTTTGTCTCTTCATGCCAGCAGAGTTGCCTGCCCATGATATAGAATTCAGCCAATAAATGAACAAAAAATCATTATCTGAATCTGGCTGTGACACTCTTTTAAGTGTCTTTGAGCTCTGGGTCACAACTTACCTGAAAGACCTTGATAATATGAATTCGATAATTGAATGATTGATATTCTCTGTGAACCCTGCACCTGTGGATCTATGGAGGCCTATAATGATCATGATTCAAATTAAAATGGATTATGATCCTTACATGCTTGAATATTACACTTCTACCCTTTCAATACTACTGTTTAGGGAAATTTCAAAGTGCCATTTGTAAGAACCTCTTTGAATAGCATTTGTGTTTGTGTTTCCGGGGTTAAATTATGGAATCGTTTTAAGGATGAATTCAAGCAAAGTAAAACTGTTAAATCAGAAGCTGTTTAATCCAAGTCTGTAATTTAAATGTCAAAAGACACAAATATTGCTGTGTTTGTTTGTTGGTGCTATATTTTTCATTAGGTTCAGTTCGCTTCTTCGATGTACAATACAATAACTCAATGTTGTTTGGAAACTGTACAAAAATGTTAACACATACACACAACAACTACCCCTAGATAGTATTACACAAATTCTGATTTACTGTGTAAAAACTGTGCAGTAGTCACTTTTAGGATTTCAAATTTTTATTCCATACTCTAACGAATTATTTCATCCGAATACTCTTTCATCTAACACAGTGTAGTTTTGCTCGAGATTTTCAAGTATGCCCTCCCCACCCCCCTGCATGCTAAAACTGTTTGGTCAGTTGTCCTGTTCCAGTTTTCCATCGTCCATTGTCTCTATTTGCCTCCGGCAAAGTAACATATATCGCCTAAGTCCACAATGAGATAAACTCTGTCCAATGACACGACAAATGACATGACAAGTTCAGCCAATCATTAGAAAGTGAAGTAGCCAGCGAGAGTCCAAGATGAACAAGTCAACCTTTCTGGCATGAGTTAAAGTTCAAAGAACCACATTCAACAGTGTTCACTAATTGCAGGTGAGCAAGGACTTACCACATACCACAAGAACCCTATCCATGCATGTTGGGTATGAGTTTTACAACCGAGTGAACAGAACTTCTGTTCCCTTGACCTGTCAACTGGCAGAAAAATGCAGTTCTGTCTGGTTTCAATGAACTTTGAAACCGGTTATGCTGGAAACTGTGCACCCCACATATACAGACATATTAACACTTGTGTACTTTTGCTCCAAAGTATAGCCCCTGTGACCCACTACTGTCTTTTTATCACTTCTTTGATTCCCGAATTTCCCGTATTGACTGATATTTGTTTTAGAATGACAAAAAAGGTGTAACTTCAGTATTAATGGTTTACCTGTTATAAAAAAAACATCATTGACATTTAAAAAGATTAAGTAAATCTTAGCGGTTCCAACCAGTTTTCATCAGAGATATTCATAAAGGGTGGTCCTGAACATACAGCAAAGAAAAGATGGTCTCTGTAAAACATTAAAAGAAATGTTGCCAATATGGACAAAATTTTATATACATCAAACTGAAAATCGAACTTAAAAAAAATTGGTGGAAGAAAGGAAAAAGAAAATAAATAAGAAACAAATTTCTTTTTACTTTGCTGTTGCTTTATGTTTGCAATTTCACAAAAACTGATAAAAACTGTGAACATTGCCCTCAAAGTGCAAGGGTTCCCAGTTAACAGCAGAGAGCTCTCACAACAAAAAACAGCATTATGGTTTAGAGCCACATGTGCGGAGAAGAGGTCATAATAATTAGTTTATGTAGTAAACAAATAATAGTAAAATCTAATAAATTGAGATAATAAGCAATGCGTTGAAAAATGTCTTGATCTTTACATATTGCACTAAGTACTGAAAAACAATGATCAGTCGTTGGGCCAAAAGTTGAAATTATTGGGAAATTAAATATGCCAGGCAGCTTGAAAATTACAAAAATTACATTTTTGGCTGTCAGTTTAAGTTTTTTACAGTGATTGTGAAATGTGTTAATTGCTAAAATAAATAGAAATGAAAAGTTTTCAAATCATTTCCCAAGTGAAAAGTTGGCAGTCGATTTTTTCATAGTCAAAATCGAAGAGGTACATGTGTCGTTACTCTTTAGTTAATGATCACCAGCGGGGTGGCAGTGACTTTCGAGACCTTTTGCTTTTCCTGAAAAATTATAAAGAAAGAAAGAAAGAAAGATAAATGAAAAACCATCGGATGATTAACAGGAACAAACTGGGCCGGAGGCTGAGGGCCAGATGGACCGCAAACACCGCGCGTCAAAGAGCACCGGAGTCTGCATCGGAATAAAGATTTGAGGTGACTTTCTAAAGCGGGTCCTGTGCAAAGCTGTGAGCCGCTAAACCAGGGTTAAAGTTACTTTATTTGATATCATTGAAATAAAAAAAAATTAAAAAAAACTGTTGTCAGGGGTCTTTTCGCACTGGTGCCCCCATCTCCATCCATGCACTTTGCTCCGTTAAGCAGCGGCACCCTGGTGCCATGGTACCATACACCCGGTACCGGTTAACACCCCCCGCCTGGAGCGAGTACGGCCCAACCCACATCCTACCTTGTGACTCCCTCGCCAGGTCATGGTATTTAAAGAGCCGTCACCTTAGGTAACTCTGAAGAGGTATTTGGGCTCTGATAACGGCTCCACTTAATACTCCTCACCCTGCATATACCCTGCGATTAAAAAATAATATACCATTGAATTTAAAATTACATTTCAACCCAACAAGCAGAGCCATGGATAGAGGTATGAGAATTCCTCTTTACAGCCTGTATTTCGAACGGATTGTTGAAAATGTGGTGGAAGTAGTCCTTGATGCGCTGGAATGCCTAGGTGTTTCGACGTGCCTGGCAGCCCTCTCTCACCCCTTTGACACTGTCAGCCCGGGTTGGAGACGTGCAGTGAGTGTATGTCTGTATGTGCTTGCATCCTCTGTGACAGCGGCGGTCGGTCGATTCTTTGTCGTTGAATCACTGGATTGTCGATTTAAAATATATTTTAACAGCTACTCATACATTAACAGCAAAGTAAGTTGTCTTTTTTTTCTTGACCTTGCTAGGTTCCTCTCTATATTATTTTTATCATTATTTATGATTATTTGAGGAGGCAGGTGCTCTATAATAAGTAACTACAGTACAATGGTATTGAGATTAATTTATCCATAATTAAATGCATTTTTTATTATTATTTGAGGAGGCAGTGTGCTCTATGATAAGTCACTACAGTAGAATGGCATTGAGATTTACAGTAGAATGGTATTGAGATTAATTTATACATAACTAATGCACTTTTGGAAAGAACAGTCTGCGGTTAGAACTGGAAATTTGCCAGTAAATTTGGAAAAAAAACATTGCGAGAATGACGAGACATTTTTATCGGTTTTATCTCAACTTTGAGTCAAAGCAGTTCTCTGGAGTGCACAATATGTTGAAAATGTTAACATAATTAAAATACAGCTTTGGGATGATCAGAATTGATAATCTTTTGTAAGAGTCATTTAATTTTTGCTTCAAAGTACATTTTTAATATCCATTTTAGACAGACTGTACAGACTGTTTACATCTAGGTTCTGTGTGTTTAACAGTTCGTAGTGAGATGACAGAGTTTTGGAGGGAGCACTCCCAGGCTGCCACAGTGGAGGAGATGATGCTAGACTCTCTTGCCAAAGAGTTGACACAAGAGGAGCTGCCAGAGATCCTCTCTCTCCTGCCCAGCCTGGAGGGATGTAGAGTGTTGGAGCTCGGCGCTGGTATTGGGTGAGCATACAGTGCCGGTTAGCTGAGTTGAAGCTTGGTAAAGGGTTTGGAACAGGTCACACCAAATCTTCATTCAGCTTCTCTTTAGATATTCAGAGGTATATTTTGTGGTCTTCTTCCCGTCATTGTCCTGTTGAAGAAGTAACAGCACTTAAGATTTAGATCATACTTGTGGCCAGTAAACTTGCTTTGATTGTCAGAATAAGGCAGAATTCACAGTTCATTCAGTTGTATCAAGTCCAGTGGATGCCATCACAGTTACGCCACTATGTTGGGATGATGTTCTTACTTTGAAATCCTGTGCTGGCATTAAAACAAATGTAATTATGTCTTTCCAAAGGATCTATTGTGAACTCATGGGTCCACGGAATATTATTCCTTAATGTCTTGGGGGTCATCTAGACATTTTGGGGGACTTTTTTTTTTTTTTTTTCCATCTTGCAACTCTTCACATGGATGCCATTTTGCAATTGATCTTTCTGATTGGGGTATCATGAACACTAACCTAACATGAACACTAACTAAGTGAGGTGAGCGAGACCTGCACTTTCCTATACTGTAAATCTATTGGGGTCTTTTTTCTTACCTTCGGCAACCACAACAATGATTTCTAGAAGGGGTTGCTTGCCCCTTCACTCCATTTTAAGAGGATAGATTTTAGTGCGGGTCATTCAAAGAAGAACAATAGATGGATTCTACTCACATTTCTAGTGACTGAGCAAACAAATTCAGGTTATTTAACACCAATAAGATTACATCTTAATAGTTACACAACAGGGAAATTGCATATTATAACTCAGATAAGGAGAAAAAATGAAAGCACATCATTCATCAAACAGCTTTGCAATGGATTTGCCCGATTCACCCACGAATCACAAGATGAGCAACAAATCAAGCAATAGCTCACAGTAAAAAGGAATGTCCATCAACTGTGGAGATGATTAAAACAAGGGGTCCACAAAGTGAAAGCCCTTAAGCAAAAATAAGATCAATAAATGAATCTAAGATATGGATAACAATGCAGGACAGATTTGGGCCAAAGGAAATCTGGAAAATCTGGCTAAGGCCTGAGCATTGAGATATTAGCCCCTATACCAAGTCCAGTCTATATAAATAACAGCTCAAGCTCACAAATTTTAAAAATAATCTTTAACTTAAAGTATACATTGGTCCCAGTGTCACCAGTTAATAAACATAGATAACATCTGGTCCTATTTTTTAAAATGAGAACACAAAATGCCTTCATACTACACTTCTGATGGAATCAAAAGTCTAAGAAAATCCCAGCGTGTAAAAGGTACTTAAAGGCATCACATATAGTTTTTAAGCAGAAACATCTAACTTATGAGCTTGGTAGTACAACACATTGTGATGTGTCACTGCTGCCACTTTACCACATAACATAATTTTTAGCTTTTGGATAAGCTCATATTTTTAACAGCCAAAAGCACTACAAGGGCCAATCACTACACTTCTCTACACTTCACTACCAGTGAAGTGCCACAACACTTCAGCCGTACACATCTGTAGTCATGAATCACAACTAATTGTTACTGTAGTAAAGTGATATGTATTTAATGGCATCCAACAGAGCAGTGAATACATTGGCACTCCCCTGGCAATGTCAACCTGAGAATCTTTATGTAGCCAGTGGAATTAGCTGGAACACAGGAGGTGGCAAACTTTTGCATGTTTAAAATTTTATTTCACATATTTGGTTTAATAGTCTGTGACCAATATAGTGCATTATACATAGGATAAGAAAATAAACAAATAAATAATATACAGTGACATTTAATTGATGTGGAAAAAATAATGTGTAGAAGAACAGTATGGCAGTAAGATTAAACAGTTATTCTGGTTATTGATAAATAACACACGTCTGTTGTGTATGTAGAAAATTACACAACTTTGAGTGCATACATAATCCGGAAAAAAACAAAAATCAAGACCTGTTGTCCTTATGTGATGCGTAGTGAAATCTAGATTGGTAGCTTTTGACTTAAAAAGGCACAGACCTTAGAATGAGGCACCACATTACACACTGCAACAACCTACTACAGACAGGAAAAACTATAAATATTGACAATAGCAACAACAAAAACAATAACAGTACAGTCAGGATCTTAATCCTCATTGTATAAATTATAACTAGGTATGTGTAAGTCAGACAAGTTTGAGTGTATCAATTTCACATATTTAGATGTACAGACTTGACATCTGTGTATTAAGTCATAATATCAAGATTCACAATGTTTATGGTACTATGGCCCTCCAAGGCCTAAGCAGATGATTGATTGAAGACCTTAACTTTGGCAAGACAGAAATCTTTATTTGGTCATATGAAACTATTATTTGTTCATTTAAAATTGGATTTGACCCGCTAAAAACAAAGACTAGATAGAACTTAATGAAAGAGACATTTTGATTCTTGCCGCTACACTCACTATCAAAGAAATGACAATAATCTAGCCACGCGCTGCGTAATGCGCTGTGTCTGCACAAAGACATATCCATAGAAGCTCCCCCTACATATCCCTTAACACTACAGTGCATACATTCACAAAACACCAACAGGTGGTCTTTTTCTTTCCTGTGATCTGTGACATCTTACAAGATGAGTTTATACCTACCATTTCACACAACAGGTGTCAGAGGAACAATCTCTCAAGCATCCTGGTTGTTGTAATCAAATAGTGCAATCCTGATATCCCTAGAAAAAAAATAACAATAATATGACCCAAACAGTGTCATCTAGTGGTCAATATGTAAAAAAAAATTTTGGAGGTGGATCAGCGTGAGGAGAAAATGATTTCTAAACAGATTTATGTCCTGATTACAATATAATCTAACGACTAATACCAATGGAGCTCATGTTAGGCTAGACACAAAAAGTAATGGCTATGATAAGCATTGAATACATTGATATTTGGAGGCCTTTTTCTATTTAGAACTGCTCCTTTGGCATTCATGGGAAATGGGGCAGTCGGCAACTGTAAACCCCATTTCCTAGGATCTCTGCAATTTCTGTCCTTTCTAACTAACATTCAAAGGTTACTGAACACACAGACCAAAGATTAGGTTTTCAGAAAATAATCAACAAATTGAGCTGATGAAGCCTTTGTGAAGTTTCTGAAATATGTCTCCACAGACGGTTCACCAGCCACTTCCTGACCAAAGCCAAGCATGTGACAGCTGTTGACTTCATGGAAAGTTTTGTGGAAAAGAACAGGGAAATTAATGGACACCATGGTAATGTTACCTTTGTCCAAGAAGATGTTACGAAATTGGATCTCCCCAAGAACAGGTATGTGTTGACATTTCTGTAAAACATTTAACAAACTAACATTTAGCAGGTCATTTGACACCATAAAAAAAATTAAAGAATTAATGAATGATGATTTATGGGAATTTTGAAAATTTTCCCCTTTACCTAATGTAAATTTAGTGTACGATTTTGCAATAGCCACTATCTCCTTTGTGCAGTGCTCCTCTCATCACCACCAGATCTGTAGAGGTTAAGATGACACACCCCGCTTAAGCCTCTATTTTTTTGAGATGTCTCAACCTGAATGGACTGAACTGACAGGTTTCATATTAACTTACTTTTACACAGCTAAATTCAATTTTGAAACAGTTTGAAACATTTCACACATTTTAACGGTTAAGAAAAAGTTCAGAAAAGTTCATGGGTTTTGACTGTTGTTTGTGGCTATGCACCCAACAGCAGTTCAGTTTACCCGTCGTTCTTGGGACCCTTAGAGGGGGCTGCGAGAGAGCGCTCCCACTGGGGACTCCCTCATTCTACTGGGAGACTTCAACGCTCACATGGGCAACGACAGTGCGACTTCGAAGGGCTTGATGGGAGGAACACCACCCCGGATCTGAACGCGAGCAGTATTTTATTATATGACTTCTGTTCTCGTTACAGATTGTCTATAACAAAGACCATGTTCAGACATAAAGGTCTCCATATGTGCACTTTGCACCAACGAACCTTAGGCTGCAGTTCTTTTATCGCCCTTGTGGTCGTGTTGTAGAACTTGAGGCCGCACATCCTGAACACTCGGATGAAGAAAGGGGTGGAGTTATCATCTGATAACCACTTGGTGGTAGGCTGGCTCCGATGGTGGGGGAGGATGCAGGTCAGACCTGGCAGACCCAAATGTAACGTGAGGGTCTGCTGGGAACGTCTGTCAGAGTCCCCTGTCAGAGGGAGTTTCAACTCCCACCTCCAGCAGAGCTACAACCACCGCCTGTTGGCGTGGCAACCCTCGAACCCACTGGTGGACCCTAGCGGTGAGGGTTGCCGTCGATCTGAAGAAGGAGTCCTTTCGGGCCTTTCTGGCCTGAGGGTCTCTGGAGGCAGCTGACAGGTACCAACAAGCCAAGTGGCATGCGGCTTCGTTGTTCACTGAGGCAAAAATTCTGGCATGGGAGGAGTTTGAGGAGACCATGGAGAACGACCTCTAGTGATCTTCGAGCAGATTCTGGTCCACCATTCGGCAGCTCGGGAGAGGGAAGTAGTGCTAGGTCAACACTGTGTTCAGTGGGAGCGGGGCTCTGCTGACCTCAGCTCGAGAGATTGTAGATCAGTGGCCGGGATAGTTCCGAGACCTCCTCAATCCCGTCAAAACATCTTCCAATGAGGAAGCAGAGCCTGGAGACAGGAGAGGACCTGCCTATTTCCGAGGCCATAGTTGCTGAAGCAGTCAAAAAGCTCTTCAGTAACGGGGCCCCAGGGGTGGATGAGGTCCACCTCGGGTTCCTCAAGGCTCCAGATGTTGTAGAGCTGTCCTGGCTGAAACGCCTCTGCAGCATTGAGTGGACGACAGGGACAGTGCCACTGGTCTGCCAGACTGGGGTGGTTATCCCCCTTTTTAAAAAGGGGGATTGGAGGGTGTGCTCCAGTTACAGGGGGATCACACTCCTCAGCCTCCCTGGTAAGGTCTATTTAGCGGTGCTGGAGAGGAGGGTCCACCTGGTCAGTGAACCTCAGATCCAGGAGGAACGAGGCGGTTTTCATCCTGGTCATGGAACAGTGGACCAGCTCTATACCCTCAGCAGGGTCCTCGAGGGGGCATAGGACTATGCCCAACCAGTCTATATGTGTTTTATGGATCTGGAGAAGGCATTCGACCATGTCCCACAGGCAATCCTGTGGGGGGTGCTCCAGGAATATGGTGTACCGAGCCCCCGAAGACCCATTTCCGGTGAGAGTTGGAGTCCACTCGGTCTGCCCTTTGTCAACGATTCTGTTCATAACTTTTATGGTCAGAATTTCTAGGCACAGCCAGGGCATCGAGGGGATCTGGTTTGGTGGTCACAAGATCAAGTTTCTGCTTTTTGCAGATAGTATGGTTCTGTTGGTTTCCTCAGGCCATGATCTCCAGCTCTCACTGGAGCAGTTCGCAGCCAAATGCGGCCAGGATAAGGATCAGTTCCTCCAAATCCGAGACTATGGTGCTCAACCAGAAACGGGTGGAGTGCCCACTCCAGGTCAGGGAAGAGGTCCTGCTTCAAGTGGTGGAGTTCAAGAATCTCGGGGTCTTGTTCACAAGTGGGGGAAGGATGGAGCGGGAGATCGACAGGCAGATCGGTGCATTATGTGCAGTGATGTGGACTCTGTACCGGTCTGTCGGGGTGAAGGAGGCTGAGCCAGAAGGCAAGGCTCTCAATTTACCGGTCGATCTACATTCCTACTCTCACCTATGGTCACAAGCTGTGGGCAGTGACCGAAAGAACAAAATCACACATACAAGCGTCCAAAATGAGTTGTGGCTGCAGGGTCCCTAAGAGATAAGGTGAGAAATTTGGCCATCCAGGAGGAGCTCGGAGTGGAGTTGCTGCTCCTCCGCATATAGAGGAGTCAGATGAGGTGGCTCAGGCGTGTGCTGAGGATGCCTCCCGGGGGACATATATGTGGCTGGGGAGAGGGAAGCCTCTCTGGTCCCACGCAACCCGTTGCCCACGCAACCCGACTTCGGATAAGCGGTGGAAGGATGAACCAATGGGTAGATAGATGGATGAAAAAAGTTCACAATCAAAATTTTTTGTAACACCTGATTTGATCATTTATTAGTATCTGTAATGTTGATTTGATTGTTTGGTTTTTGTCGGTTCTGCCAAATGGGTGTCGCTGTTACTGTAGTTGAACCTTTTGTGAATTGGTAATTTATTATCAGTGGATAATTATACCCCAAATTCTCCATAGGTATGAATGAGAGACTGAATGGGTGTATGCATTATCTTGTGGCCCCATGATCTACTGGAAATTGGTCCTGGGAGTGCCCTGCCTCTCACCCCAAGTCTGCTGGGAAGTGCTCCAGCACACCTACAAACCCTGTGTGCAGGACTCTCAGTATAGACAATGATTTAATGAATAAGTGGATGGATGAATGAATGAATGAGATCTTTGTAACTGTTAAAGATGAGTTTCAACTAACTTTTCTGTCAATGGCAAATGGCCTTACACAGTCCATCTCATAATGAACAGAAACCAAAAGTTGTATAATTTGCAGTGCTGACCAGACCTAATTATACAAACAGGCAATTTTTGTTGCGTATCCAACTTTTGAGTATTTACTCATTTCTCGAAAACCGGATTTTATGCCTTTCCGGTTCATTTGAGGGGTACTTTTGATGTTTGATTTAAAGCCACTGTGAATATACTAGCCTTGTCCCTCTGTCTAAAACCATAATGATCTGTATCTGGCTCAGTTATCTCATGTACATATGTACATATATTCTCCTCAGCATTGACCTAATTTTCTCCAACTGGCTGCTGATGTACCTGACTGATACAGAAGTAAAGTCATTAGCAGAGAATATGCTAAGTTGGTTGCAGCCTGGAGGCATTCTTTTCTTCAGAGAGTCCTGTGACCACCACTCAGGTATTTTCCAAAAAAATCAAATATACATGCCTCTGATGCATTAAAATAATGTTTGTGGGTTTTAAGAAAAAGAAAGAAAATTTCTTTTTTTTGCATCAGTTTCAAAACAAATGATTCACAATGTCTTTTTCAATTTTCACTTTTAAATTACACATTTCAACAAGGGGACTACAAAAGGAACTTCAACCCCACCTACTATCGCAATGAGGCTGAGTACAACCATCTGATATCATTAAGAGAGCAAGTTGATGATAAACCAGGGGGCCAGATATATGGTTTTGATATTATACTGAAACGGAAAGTTCATACTTACATCAAGGTAGTTGTTAGGTCTGTCAATGTGCTAAAGGCTTTTAAACTAAATAACATGAAAGCCTGTGTTGTGTCTTTCCCCTCTGCCTCCCCATTTCCATCCTACCTGCATATTCCAGGTAAAAAACAACCCAAATCAGATCTGTTGGATGCTGCAGAAGATTGCCCGCTCCTCAGACAGCCAGAAGGAATTCATAACGTTCAAGCAATTCCTGGACAACAAGCAGTACACCAGCCGTAGCATCTTATGTTACGAGAAAATATTTGGCTATGGTTATGTCAGCACAGGTGGGCCCACCACCACCAAGGTAGGAACACAATCTCGAAATATCCAAATTAGCCAATGAAAATAAGTAAATGTGCACTTCTAAGAATACATACAATAATAAGTTTAAGAAAAAGTGGATTATCTAATACTTTTTAAAAGAAATTACATAAAATGATAAAAAGGAATACAGATGTTGATACAAAAGATGTAGCACAAAAAATATCAATGATGTGTCTTTTCGATTATGAAACAAATGCCATTCATTCAGGTAAAGCCAAAGCAGCCCTTATCATAACAGCATAAGCGGTCGACTCTGTACTCTTATACTTGGAAGTATCCAAGGTCATGCTGCCCCTTTGCTGTTTTATTGTACAACATCACACAGTAACATTCTTGAATGTCTGGGATTCACTTTTTCAATTGATTTGCTCCTTTTGGAATATACAGTTTATTATACTGGTATATACAGTTTATTTTGGCTTATTTTAATTTGCCCACCTTCTCAGACAGTGTGAAATCTAGTGCTTGCCACAATTTACTTCAGATCTGCACCAACTACTCAATATATAAATTCAAATATTTACAAACATAATACTTCTATAATTTATTATCATATTTAATGAGTGATCTCCAAACCAGCTTATTCCAAAATCCAATCTGTTAGGGTTTTTCTAAATCTCCAACACAGCAATGTGATAACATAAACGAACATTTCTGACCTAAAGATAAATAAACCTTAACATTCTGACACCTATCACATTTTAACATCACAAAATTTAAGCTGTTTTTCATCATGGTCTTTTGTTTTGTTGTAATACATCATATATGAATAAACCATATTGGTCAAAACATTGTTGGAATATGTCCTTTTGGGATTATGGATGATGTTACGGCTTTTTACAGGAGTTTGTTGATCTGCTTCAACTGAAACCTGGCCAGAAGGTTTTGGATGTTGGCTGCGGGATCGGGGGTGGAGATTTCTACATGGCAAAGGTAAGAGGAAGGGAGGCTGCCACATTTTTAGTTAGACATTGATTTTAATGGTTTTGATGTCAACAATATTGGACATGCTCATTTTCCAGACATTTGGAGTTGAGGTTCATGGGTTGGACTTGTCAGAAAACATGATTGATATAGCTTTGGAGAGAGCAAGAACTGAGAAGCTGTCATCAGTATGTCAAAACTGTTACTTTGAATTGTATCGAATGTATGTTTTTTATTTTTTCAGAAATTGCTTTACTTAAAAAGCCATTCATATTTCTGTAATTAATATATCTACCAAAGGTCCAATTTGAGTTGGCTGATGTTACGAAGAGGACATTCTTAGCAGGTTCCTTTGATGTAATCTACAGTAGGGACACTATCTTGCACATTGCTGACAAACTCAATGTCTTCAAGCGCTTTCATGTGAGCATTTTTACTGCCTTTTTTTTCATTTTCCTGTTTTATATGATTCAAAATTCCTCTTGAATTTGTAGGAAATTGTTCTCACTTACACTGCTTGCTCTTTGTGTTCAGTCATGGTTAAAACCAGGAGGTCAATTGCTTATCAGTGACTACTGCTGCGGGGAGAAGCCCTGGACGCAACAATTTGAGGCCTATGTCAAACAGAGAGCCTATATTCTTCATACACCATCAGAGTACAAAGAGGTAAATGTATTATTTCTTACATGTTAGTAATTGCGGGATATGGATTCAGGGGGGACCTGTCAGGGTTGGTCAAGGACACAAGGGTGTTCAGGTAGACAGCCCAAGAAATGAACAGAGGAAGCTAGAGACAGAAAGAATGGCCCTTGTCCTTCAGGTGGAGGTGGACCATGGAGTCCTGTCCTGAATTGGTGGCTCTTCTGAGTTGGGCCATCCATTTGTGTGGAGGTTGGTTGGTCTCTCCAATTTAGATGTCATCACAATCCTCAGTGCAAGTGACGGCATACACCACATTCTTGATCTTATGCCTCGATGTTTTATCCTTGGCATGCACCAGTTTTTGTCTCAGGGTGTTTTGGGGTTTGAAATGTACCAGTATATGGTGTTTGTTGAACACCCTCTGTAGTTTTTCCAAAATGCCAGAAACTCCGCAGGGTGTTTCTGCAAAATGCCAGAAACTCCGAAGGGTGTTCAGCAAACACCATTTTCCAGGACATTTCAAACCCCAAAACATACCATATGTTGCTGGCCTTTCGGGGGAACTCCCAAGGGTGTTCAACACCCAACACCCACACATGAGATCGAGAATGTGGTGTATGCTGTCACTTGCACTGAGGATAGTGATGTCTACATAGGGGAGACCAAACAACCTCTGCACAAACGGATGGCCCAACACAGGAGACCTACCACTTCAGGACAGGACTCCGCGGTCGACCTACACCTGAAAGACAAGGGCCATTCTTCTGAAGACAGCAATGTCCATATTCTGGCCAGAGAAGACAGATGGTTCGAGAGAGGAGTCAAAGAAGCCATCTTTGTCAAAATAGAAAAACCATCTCTGAACAGAGGAGGGGGCCTCAGACACAACCTTTCACAAACAACACCGTTCTGGGATTAATACCAAGACAGATTTGCAAACACGGACCGGGCCCCTGTGCACCCTCCAAACAACCATGAAAGATCCACCACCAGAACCAGCCCCCGGAAGCTTCCAAATGAGCCTCAGTTAATGTGATCCAACAGGTTTCACTCCTTTGTTTAGCTTTACCTTTTCACATTCCAATCCAGGTAGTCCCACAAAAGTTGCTCTTTTGTCCCCAACAAACAACACCTCATTAGCATAACAGCCCCCCTTAGACCTAGTTTCTGCCAACCAACTCTTGCATTTACATAACTAGCCACCATAACCTTAACCTGCCCAAAACCCTAGCAGTTATATTCAGAAACTGCCCACAGGTCAGTAGAACTGAAGAAGCCTCTTGGATGAGGGGTGAAACGTCTTCAAGATAAGAAATTCAAGTCCAGTTCCCACGACAAGAAGATTACGTCAAGAATTTACGCAATGATCAGCACCGCAGCACCACAAACAATGTAGCATTTAAAATGTTTTTTGAGCACGGTATTTGTTTCATCCTTCTGGCAACTAGCCTCAGGGAGTATGTGATGGCAGTCCAGAGAGAAGGCAGAGGCTAATGAGGAGACCTGACACATTTAGTGTCAATAGCAGCCTTAGAGCTGATTCTCAAGTCTAATTCTACAGAGCCTCTATTCAAACCAGAGGGCTGTTTTTTTTTTCTATACATCTGTGTGATTTGTCATTCATATATAATTTCTGTTTCCGTCTTTGTCATCTGAATAGATAATTCGGGAGGCTGGGTTCTCCAACATTCAAGCAGAAGACCGGACAGGCCAGTTTATCGAAGTGATTCAGACAGAGCTGCAGAAATGTGAGACAATTAAGTCTAAATTCATTGAAGTGAGTACACATACACACAAAATTTCAGTGTCACACAACCTCACTAGTGCACTTTTCAGATATCTGTACCTTTGCGCCATTCATTTAAGCATACTTTCAAATTAAAATACTATTTGTCTGAAACCACTAAGTTGGGCATAATGAGTCCACCTATGGCCCTTGATAGTTTTCTTTAGGGGTTGTCATAGCGAATCGTCTGCCTTCATCTAACCCAATCCTCATCCACCTCTCTCACACCAAGACACATCATACCCCCTGTCACTAAGTCCTTATATCTCCTCCAGACCTCCTGCCTGGCAGTTCCAACCCCAGCTTCCTTCTACCCAGATCGTCACTATCCTTCCTCTGTACATGTCCGACCCTTCTCTGGCCTACAGAAACACGTCCTTGTTTTCATCCTAACGTTCAAAGTCCATACTCTTAGTCTGACTTTTTTGCCTTTTCCAATTCCTCTCTTCCTAAGGACAAAGCTTCCTCCTCTCCTTCTTTGACATTCATTAGCCCAATTTCCACCAGTAACCTGCAGGTTATCAGAAACGTTGCCAGTAGATATTAACGAGGACCTCAACCGTTCCACTATGAAAGTTATAGATTTGATTTGCATATTTTGTCTGGCGTACGTTTTACATCACTTTTCCTTTATGACACAAACCTTTGCATTTATCCAGGCTTTGGATCAGCACAAGGAAAATACTAGATTGTGCCCCCTTGGGCCTGCATTCATTAGAATATGAATGGATATGCAATGTTACTTTCCCCCAGCCCAGAGCATCTTAGATTATGCTGTTAACAAGACTAAATTGGCTGAAACCCATGTCCATTGCACTTTAGAGAAGTGGTTTTGATGCACTTCTCGGTCTCACATAGGAATTCTCTGAAGAGGACTATTTCGCAATAGTGAACAGCTGGGGAGCAAAGCTGAAACACTCTAGCAATGGAGACCATCGATGGGGACTATTTCATGCGACAAGGATTGAGTGCCAAGATATATTGAACTTTTGAATTCAAAATAGTACCAGAAATGTCAATTTTCCTATGTTTTTATCATATAACATAGCCGTTTGTTAGATTTTCTTTAAATAAAAGTAATTGGAAATCCAAGGCTATTTTTTTGCTTAATTTATGTTTTATTTCCCAAAAAGGATGGTGACACTATTCCTGAAATATTAAAAATGATTGTTGTCAAATCTAATCATGGCACCTGGAGAGAAGACACCCCCTCAAGGAGCTAAACAAGGTCCAGTTGCCATGATAAGATTTGACAATGATTTGACCATGACCTTGATGACTGAGAACCTTAACAGACACATATAAAAATAGTTGATTATCACAATCAATGACCAAGATATTTTAGAATTTGATATAAATATGCTAATTATCATCTGAAAAACCTCCAGTTAGATGTAACATCTGGAAAGTACGTAATCTACTTATACATGTCAGCAGCTGTAGCTGTTTGTAGGTCTCCCCTTAGACAAAACTGTGAAACAGTTAAGAACATTTGACATCCACCAGCATTTAACATGCTAATGATCCTAACCTCAGGCCGAGGTGACACTTTTCAAACTGTGATTGAATCACAGGTGTTATAGCTTCTCGCACCTGGGGACTTGTGCAAAACAGCATTCATCCAAGGCAGGTACAGATGGTGCCATGATAAGGTGCTTATGACAATAGCCGACACAGCGGAGCAGGAGAGATGCAGGAAACACAAACCACACGGAAGAACAACATCCATCCAGTTTGTAAGAAAGGGGAAAAGCTTGACCCACAGCAACAACAAAAAAGAAGCCTTCTGCAAAAGGTAATTCATGGGACATGAGGGTAGACCTGGGGGAAAGGTTGTAGTTCCCCCAGGAAGTCCAGACAATCCTTAAGGCTGGATGTGGTACTGTGGTCAAAAGAGGCAAAGAAGATCCTTCTCATTGAATTTACAGTCCAATGGAAGGAAGGATGCGATCAAGCCTTTGAAAGAAAGGAAAAAATACCAGGACCTCTTGGAGGACTGCATTGGAAAAGGCTGGCAGGCATGGCTGTTCCCAGTCGAAGTAGGCTGCAGAGGGTTCCCTGCACAGTCAGTGTGGAAACTGCTCGCAGCCATAGGAATGATAAGAAAGGAGAGGAAGATAGCAGCAGCTCGCAGGATGTGGAGGCAGCAGAGAGCCTCTTGCTGGTTATGGAATAGGAGGAAGCTGGAAGCCGGGAGGATAAGATTGGCAGTGACTAAGCCACCCCTGCTGACCCATTGTTGGAAGGGTGTTACGGTTCAGAACACACGATGATCAAAAGGCACCGTCTGATGAAATCAACTCCCCCTGGCCAAGGCTATATTCATCAACAGTGAAAGAAGACGAGGAGGCATATTTTTATGTAGTTATATTCAGTATGTCTATTACAATAATGTGACATAAGAGTTGAGGTTTCAAGCAATCAATTTCAACCCATGGATATGAAAACAAGAAATGCACAAAATTCCTCCAGATGTGTCGAGCTGTTAAAAAGACCTCTGGCTTTGTAAACTGGTTTTGTGAAATTTGAGGTTTTGATTAAAAATGATGCAGCCACAACTTGAAGCTTTGCTCCGACCCCAGGGTACAAAGATTACTCATTATTCTCTGAAACAAACAAAGGGCTAATGCAATATAAGGACATGTTTAACAAAAGCTGCAGTTAGCTTTTGCTTTGACTTTAACATTTGTTTTTTTATGTACATTAATGCATCACATTGGAAATTATAATCGATCACATTCAATATATTTTATCAAAACTTCCCCAATCTAGATTTTTTCTGCTGCAATGTCACTGTATAAGATTTCAGCGATCTCAGTCCTGTCTTATAAGCAAATACCTGTTCAGCTTGGGCCCCTCCTCTTCACCACAAGCTTAAAAATGCCTGTCTAATGAAAAATTCAGCAGTTTCACGGACAAATACACATTCCATATGTCTTTGGAAAGTAAAGATAATGTGGTGGCTAGTCAGATGCTGCTACAACCCACTACTGTGATTTCAGTTCGAGGGTAGTGGTAAAGCAGAACAAAAGAATGCACAATTCAGTGGCATCCTAAAAATAAACCTTAGGTGAAAACTTGTTCCAATGTAAATGAGTCACATGAAATCAAACCTATCAACAAGGTTCTACACTGAAATATGACGAGGCAATGAAATGTATTAAAAGAAATGTATCTTATTTTTCCAGCAAAAGTATCCAATAACATATCTTTGCATGATTGCACATGGAAACTGTAAAAATTTACTTTACATTTTAAAATCAGCAGAAAAAAATAAATGTGATTTCTTTCCAACGTAATTATATGAACATTTTATTTGGAGCAACATACTCACATGGGATGACATTTAGATATTTATATGGAATAAAGTTAAAACATTGAGAATCCAATTATGTTAATTATCTGCAACATCTGATGTATTCATGTTGAAATGTTTTCTTGGCAACTGGACTTGAATTTTTCCCTTTAAGACATTCCACCTCTCCTCTGAGAGGCTTCATCAGTTCTGAGGAAAAACCACTGTTGGACCAAATTGGAATGTTTGACAAAGGAGTTCACACAATTCCCAGAATAGCCATTTACAGTTACATTAAAACAAAAATAAAAGTTACCTTACGCTCTTAGAAGTTTTTGTAAAAGAGAAATTGATTACATTCTCAAATGTTTGGGCCACAAAGAATAGCAAAAGCACTCTCAGTCTGTAAAGGATAGGAAATGCAAATAAGCAGTGACTTTAGATTTATTTGTGTGCAAAAATAGAATAGCACCAAATGTGATGAAGAAGCTCAGATGCACATTGTTCTAGTCGAAGCTAGTTATATATTGTGGCAAGCCAGGGTTACAGCAGGCAAATAGAGTAGAGGAATCACTTTTTCAAGGATTTTTTCCTTTCGGCTACTCCCCTCAGGAGTCGCCACAGCGAGTCAACCTCCTCCATCTAACCCTATTCTCTGTATCCTCTTGTCTCCACCAACTAACTTCATGTCCTTCTGGAATTGAAAATCACTTTACTGCTCTTAAATTCAACACACTGGTTGCAACAACTATGCAATGACGGGAAAACCTAGGAGGTAATTAACACAGCAAACAGTCTCCACATTCTGCCCACCTGACGTGCGAAAGTACGGCACGGATTACTACATCACATGTACACCTGTGCAGGACACCCACATAAACACCGGGACTTCAGCTGTTAAGCTACAGAGGTCCAACAGGGTTCTAACTGCAAAAGCAAAGGAAGCTGGGAAGACTTTCCTGTGTGTTTTACCACAGCATGTCACAATATTAAGGAATGACATTATGGAGAAGGCGAGTGTTAATCATAAAGGAATAACCAGTTCAACCAAGACCAAAAGAAAAGGTTAAATACTGAAGTCTGTATTCATATAAAGATTGGAAAAGCATAGATTATGAAGGAAAAATTGTACTTTTGCACCTCAAGAACCCAAGATGGAAGGTATATCCTGAGTGGACCACAAAATCCATTCCTGCCTTCATCAGACACACTAAAGGATGGGACTATTGGAGAATATGCTTGATTAGGAGCATTTTCAAGTGCCACTCTACATTGTACAGGACAGTACAGAGCTCGAAAAGGCTGAAAAGAGTGCTAAACAAGTCCTGAAACATACAAAATGTGATGTATGGCTTGCACAACCCTTTTTATCTTAAACATTTCACTTTGGCATAAATTCCACTTCAAGCTCCAACCTGCTCCTGAGGTTTGAGTCATGCTCAGTGAGGAAAGAAGATAATCCAGCAAAGTGAGTTATCAACAGCTAAAGGAAGATACTAGTGTATTTGCCAAATAACATCTCGATTGACTTCGTTGATCAAGCCAGTACCTGTTTAAGTTTTACAGACAATGGCACAACCCCAAATAAACTGCACAAGATGTTTTTGTAAGGCACATGCAGATGCATGTTTGCATATTTCCTAACTCTATTGTCCAATTTTGGTTTCACAGAAAAGGCTCATTGAAAGCTAACAGGGAAACAGTTGTCCTAAATGGGAATGGTTTCAAATCTGGATCTGCGTCCAGGCTCATCTTCATTTGCTTTATGTTTCAATACTGTATACTGTAAATTTTCAGTTCCAGGCAAACACAAAAAGCTGATGGCATTTTGGAGTGTCCACAATTTCATCAGTGGGCTGACGAAATTTTGTTGCTGGTGTTACACAAGGAGATTATAGATGTAATTAAAATGGTCCTAATCACACAATTCCAAACATTGCTTCTTTTTAGACAACCCATATTTTGAGATCTTCCATAGATATAGAAGTTTTAGGGAAAATGTCAGATTACTTTTGAAAGTCACAGTGGTACAAAAAGAATCCCTTTAATACCAACTGCTTAGATTGCCTACCAGTGTGTTCCCGGTTTCTGACCAACTGATTTTGAAGGACTGCATTTCATACTCTTATCTTTGGTGTTTGCTGAAGGTACATATATGGAATACCAGAGCGTGGCTTCGAAGCTGACATGAGTGACATCCATTCACCTGAAATTCGGATTCAGGAGCTGAAAAAGTGTCTGATAACCAGCTGAAAGATTAGGAAAACATCCCAGACATCATTATATCGTAGTGACTCAAGAAAGATCAAATTATCACTGTACAGTGCATTAAGACTGTGGATATTTCTGCATTCAGCACATAACATATAGGTGACTAATGGAAAATTAAGTCACAAGAAGCATTCCTGTATCTCTGAACAAATTTTTCCCCACTAACATGCAAGAACTGGAATAAGGAAACAAAAATCATCAATATCTCAAGTTACAAAAACAGATTTCTATGAAAAAGTTTAATTGCCTCTGATAACCATGTGCTGAAATACAGTACGTGAGTGAATTACTGGATGTTTGTCTTGTTTTAAAAAATAGTTGTGTTACCTGCTTGCAGAAGGTTAGGCTCATACAACTGATGTCCTGTAAATACAGTGACTTTGATTTATGTTCATGTTATTTAGCAGCTGGAATTTGCCAAAATTGCAACATAGAAGCACTAGACTTGTCTCTTGACAGGGAATAGTTGTAAGGTTGTGTGGTTGGTTGCAGGAATGTGTGTGTTAGTGTGTGTGAGGAATATATATAAAGTAACTCCTCTAGATAAAACTGACTCTAAAGTAAAAAATACAACCCCAATTTAGATCATATTTCCTTACTATTCACAGAGGCATATTTTATTCTCCAACTGTAAGTCCAGTTCAGATGAGGTTAGATAATATCAACAATTTCACCCCTCAAAGTCAGAGTATCATTGAATCAGGAAGGATTAAGAAATTACAAGATCATTTATATTTCTCGAGGAGAAAAAAATCCAGCTGGCAGATCAACCTGTGGAGTATAGAAGGCAGTCTTGATTAGGCAAACATACCTGTACATGATAGCACAACAAGACCATAACAGGCCGTCAGCTCTGTCAGGTTGTCTTTACACATTAATGCTACAGGTGGCAGTAAAACCTGGGACTGGGGACACTCGGAGTGCAGTTAAAGAAATCCAAGTTGAGGGAAAAAAAAATCTCCCAGAGTCTCAATCAGTCATTCATTCCTTTCCTCGAGCTAGTTGACAGCCCACAGAACCAGCGGCAGGAAAGACATAATCTCTTTTTTATTCCTGTAAGAGATGGAAATTGATGGTTGATATGGGCAACCAGCTGGATTTTCCATCTGAGTTCACACAAACAAGTATAGGGCCAACCATTGTGATGTTGTCCACAACTGCCCTGGTCCTTATCATCAGTCTCTCAGCCCTGTGGTAGGAAGGGTTACCAGCACATGAATGCAAGTGGATTAAGTTGTGAGAGCTAGTAGATATAGAAATGAATGCATGTTAATACCAATAGAACACAGGCCTGTTTTTGTTTGGCCCGGGGGATGTACGGAGGGGTGGGATATCTTGATTTACACTACCTTATTATATTGAAAAAATAAATCTTATTTGTGGTGATTCATTTAAACAAAATGACAGTACTTCAATTACATTTATACTAAAAGATCTTTGAAACGTCTCCAAAAATGGAGACATATGAACAGATATTATCAATTGCAAAAACATAACGCTTTGACAACAATCATTACATCAACATGAAAGGATCACAAACGCATTGTGGTATGGTATGATACATTCTTCGGATTCAGACTGCTCATGATGTAATTCACAACAAACTTTGCATGCTTTCCATGACATTTTGAAGGAACGATTAAGCATTTTGCATGCCTTGCAATGAGAAAACTTGTTTCGGTATTATTTGTTGTTCAATGCATTTTTAAAGTAGAGGGGATTATGCGTTTCCATTGATCAATAAATGTTATATGAATGTGCCATAAATTGTGAAATTTAAGGTCACCACGACCAGTTTCTTGGATGTTTTCATTAAATGTAAATGCGAATCTGAAGATACACATAAGATACAAAGGTATATTCTACTGGACCTCAGGCCTGCACTTTATCTATTGGCAGTGTTCTAGCTCAATGGGTGTTTGTCCTCAGTCCAAAAGCTGCATGTGGGCCAAAGGGGCAGATCGAGGGAATCAAATCCTGGGAGGAGCACGTTGATACTCAGAGCAGAAAAAGAGCCAAAGAAAATGAGACCAGAAAGACAACAGGTGTGGGTTCCACAGTGATACGTGCTTAAACTTAAACACAATGCCTGAATGAAAGCATCCTTTTGTTTAATGAATTATAAAAATGTGTTTATTTACAACAATGGATGTGATGACAGTGAATTTTAAAATGTGAAGGTATGTGGACAGATATTATGGATGAGTGCAGGATATTTTAGCAGGTTGAAAATCTTTGCTCCCCACACTGGACCTAACTGGCATCAGCTCTGAGACACCTAATATTGATGACATCCTGAAGAAGAGCTTAGATAATAACTTTGATTTGTAACTTTTCAAAATTACTTAACCTACCAAAAAGGACCACTAGCAATTTTTCATGTTACCATCCTTAGTTACTGTTTTCCCATCTCTTTATCAACTTTGTGGTATGCATAGTTGAACTCTTTGTATGCACATGTCTTGATGGTGTCCTTGAGCGTCAAAAACGGCACCTTCAAATAAAATGCATTGTTACTATTATTATTATTATATCAAAATCAGAATCAGAATCAGAAAAAAACTTTATTTGTCCCCGAGGAACAATTGGAGGGTACATGGGGTAGCAGCATTAAATTGTAAACAACAACATATATATAAGGGTTAATATGTATAAAATATGGGTAAAAATAAATAACTGTACTTAATTGTTCAAGTACGAGACTGTGAAGTGAGCTACGCTCTATATTGAAATAATAAATATACAATCAGCGACATCATACTTGGCGCGAGGGGTGGGGGGGGCTGGTATTGTCATGAGGGGTTTGCATAGTTGCTGGGAATTGAGGAGTTGGACAGCTCTGGGGGCAAAGGTTGTGCTTCTCCTTTGGGTTTTGCGGCGGGGCAGTAGAGTCTGCGATCTGAGAGGAGTCATCTGAAGGCCGGGTTTAAGATGTGAGACTGCTCTAGCAGGATCTCTTTGACTGTTTTTAAGGTTTGACTGTCATGGAAGCGGGAGAGAGGTCTGAGGAGTTGGGCAATTAATTTGGAGCAGACCAAGGCGGCGCACTCCAGGCGATTCCTGTCATGTTGGGTGATGGAATGGAACCAGCAGTGGAAGGCAAAAGTCATTACGCTCTCGATGAAGGCGTAATAGAACGTGGTTTGTGTTGCTAACTTCAAATGACCTCAACTTCCTGGGTAGGTACTGCCACTGGTGACATTTCCTGATGTTATCCTCAGTGTTTGAGGAGAACTTCAGGAGGATGTCAAGGACAGTGCCCAGGTATTTGTACTTTGTACTTCACCATTTCTAATGGCTCCCCCTTTATGGTGATGGTGATTGCTTCCGCTAGTTGCCTCTGCTTGCTGGAGAACGTGATGACCATCTCTTACTCACAGGTCTTGCTCAAATTCAGCTTAAGGCAGGAGGTTTCGCACCAGAGTGCGAAGTCCGGGAGGGATGAACCATGGTGGAGTGAGGGACCAGACAACAGGGACAGGAGGACAGTGTCGTCGGCAAACTTCCCAAGGTGGCAGTCCTGTTGGGTGGGCCTGCAGTCATCTGTGTGGAGGACCAAAAGTAGGGGAGACAGGATGCAGCCTTGAGGTGAGCCGCTGAAGGTGAAGAGGGTGTCGGGGAGAACATTGTTCACCAGCACACTCTGAGATCTGTTGGTGAGGAAGCTGATGATCCACTGAATGAGCTGGCTACTGGCCTGAGTTTGTCCAGGGCCTTGGGGGTCCCTCTTTTTGGGATGGGAATCACTGTTGAGTGTTTCCACAACTGGGGCACTGTGCTGTAGGATAGGGAGTTATGGAAAAGGAGATGGAAAACGTCCTCCAGCTGCTCGGCACAGTGCGTAAGGGTACGTACACAGATCCCGTCTGGACCAAGCGCTGCGGAGACCCTAGTTCTCCTAAGGGCTCTCACCAATTTCCTCAGTGTCGAAGACCAGGGCGGGGCAAGCAGGTTTGAGAGTGGAGACTAAGGTCTATATCTGGGATCTGTTGTCACTCTCAAAGCGGGTCAAGAAGGTGATCAGGTCGTTGGGGAGTGATGTTGGGTTACTCTCAAGGGATTCAAATGGGTGAGCAACCAGGGGAAAGCAATGTTCTCAGAGGCCATATTTTTGGTCCCCTTCCAAGCTGAGCAGAGGTCCCCTTGTGCAAAGCTTCGCTCCACCTTGGTCTTATAACTCAGCTTGGCAGTTCTTATGCCTTGTTTGACCTCCTTATTTACCTCCTTCTTCTCAGCCTCAGAGCCGGTAAAGAACATTCTATTTTTCTTGTTTAGAATCTATTTTAACTCTTTAGTCACCCAGAGTTTGTCATTAGCAAACATGGTGACATGGTGACTTTTTTTGTGGATCATATTTATTATGGAATGTGTCTGAGGGAAAGATTTTGTCATTAACTGAATATTTTATATTGTCATAATTATTTGTTTACATGTCCATCATCATGCTTATGATGCTAACCATGTTGATTTGAAAAAAAATGAAAAAAATGAACTTCTACTGCTTGTTGTAATCTTCAGTATCCCCTTTCTGCCACAGGGTAGCAGTGAAACTCCATAATGATAAAGCTGCTTCATGGTGAACTTGGGAGACAATAGAAAGTACCTAATGGTCTTTACCGTGCGATCAAATAAATTAGAGAAATATTCTCACGTGCTTAATCTCTGTAAATATGAAGGCTTTGTAGACGTTGCACTTTGCTTGTGCAATGTCAGTGAACATTCTGCGCAGAGTTAAATTGCACTAATGATAATCCCACTGATACTTATCAAACATAATTTAAGTTCTAAGAGATGGATTAAAGATGGGATACATTATTTTCTCATTGAATCATGCTATTCACTTCAAGGTGAACTTAAATAGAACTGTGGAAAGGCCAATGATAAGTCTGCTTTTCAGTCAAAATGTATAAAATTCAATTTAAGTCAGTTATAACTCAGTTACATTGAAAGATTAACCAAAACACAATTTTGATAATTAGGCTTACTGATGAACTAGTGCAGTGAATTAACTGGTTCAGAAAAACAAACCTCTTAAGATGGGTGTTTTATGATAAAGAGGAGAAAAAATGGAGAGCTCCCTTTCCCTTACGCGCACACACGCACGCACGCACACACTAGAGAGATTGAGAGAGATTATCTAAATAGCACATGAACCTCAGTTTCCTGCAGCCCCCCACCCCCCACCCCCCGCTATCCCTCCCACCCACCTATTAAATGGTACGGTCCAGCGGACGGTCTGCACAAAGGGGCCAGGATCGGACCCGAGACAAAGCCGAGCAGACCGGTGCTCTCGCCGCGATGCGGGCGACCGTTATGCAACTGCTGCTGCTGCTCAGCTCCATCAGTGAGTGGCAGCATGTGGCGGCTTCCGTCAGACAGTATTACATTGCAGCTGTAGAGATCGGATGGGACTACATACACCTGGACGAAGCTGACACGTCATCTCAGCATGGGTAAGCTCATTTTATTTTATTTTATTTTATTTTATTTTATTTTATTTTATTTTATTTTATTTTATTTTATTTTATTTTATTTTATTTTATTTTATTTTTGTGTGTTTTTTGGTTTAGCTGTGGATGGTTAATGATAAGTGGTTAATGACTTTTGAGTGTGTGTGTGTGTGTGTGTGTGTGTGTGTGTGTGTGTGTGTGTGTGTGTGTGTGTGTGTGTGTGTGTGTGTGTGTGTGTGTGTGTGTGTCTGTGTGTCTGTGTGTGTGTGTGTCTGTGGGTCTGTGTGTGTGCGTGTGTGTGTATTCTGACATTTTATCAATTGCATCCTGTACTAATACATACAAACATCTGGTTCACATAATCCGGAATTTAATTTTCCCAGGCAGAGATCCAAAGATACTCCACAAAAATACATTAAGGCAGTATACAGGGAGTTCACAGACTCCAAATACACCACCCCCAAGACAAGACCATCCTGGACAGGTATGCCTGCTCATTTGTTCATTTATTCTTGTCCCAACATCAAGTAGATACTAAAAGGGACCAGAAAATGTACCTAGATATGTCATGTCAGAAGGTTTTGTTGTTGTTATTGTCACTTTGTTTTTGTTTGTTTTTTGCCTAGATCTTTTATGTAGTAGAAGATAGTGAATGTGTGTGATTTGTTTAAATTCAAAGTTTCACCTTGTGCCTTTAGGTATTCAAGGTCCAATTATCCATGCACAGGCTGGTGACAAGGTGGTGGTCCATTTCAAAAACTTGGCTTCTAAGCCCTACAGCATCAGCCCCGTGGGAATCTCCTACTGGAAACAATCAGAGGGTACATAATGGAAAAATAAAAATAAAACCCAAAATCTAAACTTCTTTTTTCTTGCGCAGTATCTTCATGATTAATCGCCAACATTGTATTTCTATAGTGCAAGAAATTGTTAAGAACCTGACTCAGCTTCTTGAGACACACCAATAAATTGTGCTAAGCATAAGAGACAATGGTAAAAACAGAAGCCCTAACAAAGTTTATTCATGGAAAGGAAAAGATGATCAAATATAATGTGTTACAGTTATAGATATCAAAGTTTGAGCAATATCCACGATGGTTCGGTTCTGATGTAATAATAATGAAGACAGTGAACACACCCCAATGGGTTCCTTCTAATTCCTTAGAATTGACAATGAGTAACGGTTGCCGTTATCTTCTGTGTGCAGATTCTTTGCAGCATGTAAGAGCCAAAGTCAGATCACACTGTAGCATAGCATGTTAAGCATGATTATAAGTCAAAATAAATCAATTTTGATAAATGGATAATTATTTTTGTGCTCTTTCCACACATTTCTTAACAATTTAAGTTGCACTGCCTGTAAAGTGAATGAATGAAAAGCATCTGGATTTTGGTTAATACACGGTAAAGGTTAATAGCCTTGACAGAAAGTAGTCAGTACCTGTAAGCCAATTTGTATTTTAGCCACAGGATGGGCTTATCATGAACTTTGTAACAGTCTGACAAGCTCCTACTGTCAAATCCAGAACTTAACTTCTCTAAAAGTGACTTGTTAGCCTTTGTGAGTCAAATATGAGACTAAAAAAAATCATCTCAAGAAAGCACATTTCACATAATTTGAGCTCAATTTTCTGAATGAGGTTTTAAATTGATTTAATAGTTACATTTGCTTTTGAAAGCCAAAAAACTAATGCAATGTGTTGTAATTTCCAGGGGTGGGGTATGATGACTCAACAGCAGGCCACGAGAAGGAGGATGATGCCGTCTCTCCTGGGGGCTACTATGAGTACGTTTGGGACATCAGTCCTAAAGACGGGCCCACCACCAGTGACCCCGAGTGCCTCACCTACTCCTACTCTTCTCAAGTGGATACAGTTCGTGACATCAATTCAGGACTCATTGGAGCCTTGCTCATTTGCAAGTCAAGTCAGTTTGAGGGAGGGGGTTGCAAAAAAACTTGATTTATATTATACCTAATTTCACAAACCCTTTAGTTTTTCCTAGACCCTGTTTCTGTAGAGCTCTTACGAATAACAGACATTATGTTCCCATTATTGCTAATTACAAATACTAGTTTAAAGGACCATCACACAAATTCAAACCGACATCTATTTCACTTAGACTTGTTAGGAGCTAGAAAATCCGCAGTGATTAAAGTACAGTATAATTTAAAAAAATATATTCTGACAAGGTTAAATCAGATTTAGAGATTAAGTTAAGCTTTTTCCACAAAAGTGTCATCTTGGTGTAGCTGTTACAACTAATTCAATTCAATGATGTTCTATTGTATTTTTGTTTACTCTGGTCAGTCTCCTCAAATTGTTTAAGGATAATTGCAGCAGTAGTTTATAGATTATGACATTTTTTCTCTTTTTTATCTCAAGATGAATAATTTTTGGAATAAACAAGTTTATATAAAATGTTGGTAAAAAATAAATATATATTGATTAAATCATTGTTTCATGTCTTTTAAGAAATATTTTGTTTTCATATCAAGGTTTACTAATGAACCGCTTCCCATGTCCCCGCAGGTGTATTAACAGAGGACAACCTGAAGAGAAGGCGGGCATTTGTTCTGCTGTTTGCAGTGTTTGATGAGTCAAAGAGCTGGTATGGGCATGGAGGGGAGAACAGGAACCTTGAGTGGAATCAGCAGAGTCATGGCAAAAAGGAGTACCACACCATCAACGGATATGTCAACTCCACATTGCCTGGTATTGAATCTCTCAGGATGTAGACTGGGAGGTTGTGCTTTTATTCTGTAATCGGCTGTCGAAGTGTTGGCTCTGCATGTCACATGGAATTTTGAGTGTGTGTGTGTGTGTGTGTGTGTGTGTGTGTGTGTGTGTGTGTGTGTGTGTGTGTGTGTGTGTGTGTGTGGGTGTGTGTGTGTGGGTGTGTGTGTGTGGGTGTCTGTAGGTTTGATCATGTGCCAAGGCCGCAATTATGTGTTTTGGCATCTTATTGGGATCGGTACCACACCAGAAATCCACTCTATTAAATTCCAGGATCACACTTTGCAGGTACCTCAGGTCAAACACATGCAAAAATACAAACTTAAGTTTACATATATAAGTTACTGTGCATAGAAATTCACCCTGGGCTAATTGTTACAAAAAAACACTATTCATGAAATGTTCTGCAAGTCATTAAGTTCACCTTAAGCATGTCAATTGAGGTGTCACACCCTTTGTAAGACACCACTTTTGTTTTTTGTTTTTTTACTCTGTATATCTGCTTTACTACATTTATTGTATCTATATTATTTTCAGGTTTTGGATCGTCGCAAATACACCATGGAGGTGACCCCTATGACTTTTATCACTGCAGAAATGAAACCCACCACTGTAGGTAGCTTTCTAATCAGCTGTCAAATACATGCTCACCAATATGGTAAGACAGGCTGAGCTCTGCATATTTTGTTGAATGAATACCATTTTCCACGACTAATGATCATGTGTTGCTCTGTTAAGATGGCATGAAGGCATTATTCTCAGTAGAGACTTGCCCCGAGGCTCTCCAACAGCTGAGGCATGATCTACATGACAAGGATAATGATAACTTATCTGAAAACAGTGATGAAGAGGAAGAGGATTTGTTCAATACCTTGAATTTTGAGGTCAAAAACCTGCATCCCCGAAGCAATGCATATTCTAGAGTCTCAGTACATTATATCGCAGCTGAAGAAGTGACTTGGGACTATGCTCCTCCCCTGAAATCCACAGGCAGGTAGGCAAAGACGAAGCAAATCTTGGAAATTACAAGGACGTAGGTCACTTAAATGATTTAAACTGAATGGTTTTCTTGCTTTCTTTCACATTACAGTAAATTGAAGTCCAGACAACTGCCTCCTGCTCCTCTCCCAAACTACAAGTACAAAAAGGTAGTGTATATAGAATACACAGACAGGACGTTCACTCAGAGGAAGACAACCGAGAGAACACTGCTTGGCCCATTGCTGAAGGGAAAAGCAGATAATGTTTTCCATGTAGGTCCAGTGAAGTTTAGAGAAATGGTCATTTGTACATGCAATAGATCAAAAGCAGAAGGTATACACCTATATACATGATGAAGAACTTGCTTTTGTCCCTTTTTGTTACCATGCCTCCAGATCATTTTCAAAAACCTAGCCAGTCGCCCTTATAATATCTACCCCAATGGGATCACCAAGATCTATCCAATGTACAAATCCAACCATGGTAAGTTTGATTTTGGACTTATAACTGATATTACGCAGTTTTAGATTTTTCAAATATGACATTTTTCTTATCATCTTAGTGCCATTAACTTAGTTTTGAATAAAACTTCATCAAAAGATGCCTCCTCTTCTGCATTCACTGTTGATGAATGGAGGCCTGGCCAGGGGGAGTTGATCTCATCAAATGGTGCCCTTTGATCATCGCGTGTTTTGGCCCTGAACTGTAATACCCTCCCAACAGTGGGTCAGGAGGGGTTTGCCAAGTCACTGCCAATCTTATCCTCCAACTTCCTCCTATTCCAAAACCAGCAGGATTCTGTCTCTGCTGCCTCCACCATCCCGCAAATTGTTATCTTTCTCCCTTCCCGTCATTCCTATGGCTGTGAGTAGTCTCCGCACTGACTGTGCAGGGAACCCTCTGCAGCCTACTTCAACTGAGAACAGTCATGCCTGCTAGCCTTTTCCCCTGCAATCCTCCAAGAGATCCTGGTATTTTGCCCTCTTTCTTTCGAAGGCTTGATTACATCCTTCCTTCCATGGTACAGTATGATCGAAGAGAACGATCTCCTTTGCTTCTTCTGACAGCAGTAACAAATCCAGCCTCAGGATTGTCTGGACTTCCCGGGGGAACTGCAACCTGTCCTCCAGATCTATCTTCATGTCCCATGGCCTTGTTCAGTAGGCTTCTTTTTGGTTGTTGCTGTGGGTTGCTCTTGCATCTCTCCTGCCCCGGTGCATCAGCTAATCTCATAAGCACCTTATAATGGTGCCATCTGTACACAGCAGGGGCATGTGCTGTTTTGCACCCTGACAAGATGTGCCCCATGGTACTCCTTTCCCCACACAGTTTACACAGTGGGTTCTGTCTCATTCCCCACTTGTGCAAATTTGCTGGGGTCGGGAGCGTATTGCACACTGATCGCAACAGAAAAGAGATGCGGAAGGGTTTGAGTTTCCATAGGTCTGTCCAGATGATCATCCTCTTGGGGAGGTCCCTTTTAGTCCAGCCTCCCTGGCCACCAGCTCAACTGCCCTTGTTCTTCGTGCTTCCTCCTCAAGGTTATGCACTTCTTCCTGGATCATGGATCTTCTTTTCTTGGTAGCTGCTTTGTCCCACTTTTGGTGATGTGAGGTTCAAAGGCCCTGTCTCCCTGTGCACGGCATCTCAATGATGTCACATCACCCCAGCAGGCTCTCAGCCTGAGCAACAGATATACTAGCTGCCCACTTGCATCCTGATCTGGTCATGACGCCTGACGCCTAACTTGTTCATCATTGGACTTCCTGATCTTAATAGAAGCCTACACTCTGCCACCTTGAACTGCTATACCAGACATAATTGGGGAAGTTGGAGCTGTCCGTGGGCAATATCTGGAATAGCATTTAGAGGGAAAATATGTTAATATGTTTTTTTTATGTGTGTGTCAACTTTGAAAATTAAAAAAAGAACACTGTAACAGCCTTTTTATTTAAGTGAGTCCTCTTATTTCTAGTCATAGGTTTTTTCTCAGTTATATTTGCAACTAATCAAATCTAATACATACAGTGAAGGACTTGCGTTCAATGGGAGTGCTTCCTAATGACACATTTGGATACATTTGGAAGTTAACAGACAATGGACCCTTGAATGGAGACCCGCAATGTTTGACCCAGTTGTATCAGAGCACAGTGTCCCCTGAAAGGGATGTAGCCTCGGGTCTTGTGGGTATGCTTCTGATCTGCAAGGCTGGTGCCTTTGACCGCATTGGACGCTTGGTGAGAAGAATACCTATACCTTTATAGCTTGATATGATATTATCAACTTGCAAATATTACAAAAGTGTCCCTCCTCCTGCAGGTGAGCCCAGATGTAGATTGGAGCCTGGTATTTGCTGTTTTTGATGAAAACAGAAGTTGGTATGCAAATGAAAACATTCACAAACCTCGTGAAAACTCCTCCAGCACTGCAGATGCTGAATTATACAACTCCAATGTCATTTACAGTGAGTTCTTCCCAATTCTCATTTCATCTTTACACAATCAAACAGGTTTTACTGTGCTGAGAACTATATTTTCTCATCTCCAGGTGTGAATGGCATCATCTTTGGTATGCGCCAATTGGCAATGTGTAATACCAACGTCATCTACTGGCATGTGGCCAATGTGGGCACCCAGAGTGACTTCCTCTCGATTTACTTCACCGGAAACCTCTTTGAGTACCAGGGCCAGTACCAGTCTGTCCTCACTCTCTTCCCCATGACTGGCATGACCATTTCCTCTGAGATGGAGTTGATAGGTTTCCTTCTTTATCTTACCTACATTTCTCAGTTCATTTGATGAACAATATTGATTAAGAGGGCTATTTATGATACATTTATGATAATGGAAGACTAGGAGCTACCCTGGCCTAAACAGTATAAATGTGTAGAACATAATTTTGAATGTTGGCTCCTCATGATTATGCTACATAGTTGAAAAGAGAATTACTTCATGAAGTAATATTCTTGACCTTTTGGTTGTCTTATACAACCAAAAGAGCATTAGATTGAGAAAACAGGATAAACACAGTCTGTGTCTGGCGTTGTTGGGGCATAGAATAATTGTACTCCAACTGAGTCAAGTTGATTAATTTTCACAGATTACAACTACTTTGTGCATCCTGCTAAGAAAACCAATGTAATAACATATGTTTGTAAAAATACAGCAAAGGAACCACAGAGAATTAACATCTTACTCATCAGCTCTAGTTTAGATACAACTTTTCAGAGGTCACAGTACTTATTGTGTCACAATGAGGTTTTTTGTGATATTCAAGTCCAACATTTCATTGAATTTTATGGAGGTCAAAATGAAATCACACGGCTCTCCTATAAATTTCAAATGTATAAATGTGTCATCTCAATACTGATTTTTGCCACATTTCCTGCTGCCTCTCCCAGCAGATAAATGTTTTTTTAGCATCATGAAATGCAAGGGATTTCAATTTTGCTGCTATGTAAGGTTTGCTCCAAAACCTGGCATTTTTTTTATATTCTGTTCATTGTTATATGTTCATTATGTCACAATAGTTGGACTTTTTCCAACATGAGTAAGAAATAATGAATTGGTCAACAAAGAATGAATATAGACTTATTTGTGGAAATTTCTATCCATATTGTGAATGATTTTACATTCTCTTATTTCCCCTTTAAGGTGAATGGGAGGTCAGTGCCTTTGACGGCAGCCTGAAGAGCCGAGGGATGAGCATTCTTTACACTGTTATTCCTTGCGACAGTGGTGACTTACTCGTGGATTATGATGAGGATAATTTAGATTTTTCCAACTATATTGATCAGTTTGACAATGGACCAAGGAGCAGCCGACCACAAAATCATACAGTGCTGGTTAGAGTGTGCAAAAAAATCCCTGCTAACAACAGGAGTTTAAGTACTAATGGAACGGATGATGGCATGGCCTGTCAACTGAAGAGAGTGAAGATGGCATCACTCATTACAAAAAACTCGAATAAAGCATCAGAGGGGGAAATACCAGAGGATGTCCTGAGGAAAATAGATGAAGGAGGGGCCAGAAAGACGAGACAAGCAGTGGGAAACTGGACACATGGAGACAAAAGTTTTGGGGACACAAACAATGGAGCAGTTAAATCTGAGAGTAGATTACAGGATTTGGAAAATAAGACCGGTCCTGAAATAAAACACGAACAAAGAAATGAAATGCCAGATGAAGTGAGTCAGACAACAGAGGAGAGTAATGAGATATTACCAAACGAAAATCCACAAGTGAAGGCACTGCCTGTGGAACAAAGCAATTTCCAAGAAATGGATCAAACCTTAATGATAAAAAACCAAATAGAGTCTGATGCTGAGCACTTAATTGTGGATCTGCTCGGGGAGGATAACTACACTGCTGCTGCTAACTACAACAAAACCAAAATTGATTTGTCTGTCATGTATGATGACTATGGCCAAGAGGTACAACCACATTTCTTCAAGTTTCACATTTGTTAATTGAAAAGTAGTAAAGAATTAAACAATGCCCTCCTCGTAGTATAACAGGTGCTTCATTTTATTGTAGGAGAATACCACAACTGATATGTCTACCTATGACTACATGAAGCCTCGCTCTGGTGAGATTCAATATCGAAGCTATTACATTGCTGCAGAAGAGGTCACCTGGGACTATGGCATAAGAAAACCCCATCAACTTATCAAACCCAAGTAAGGCTGATTTCTCTGACTAAAACTTAGAGAGTTACCTTTCAGCTCTTTTCAAGCTCAGTAATTGAAACTCAATATCTTTAATTAATGGGGAGTCTATTATATACATGATAGTAAATCTTAAAAACCATGTTCCCATGTTAGGTTAGTTATGAGTAACATGAAGAAAAAATAGTGAAGCATTACAGCTTTCATGAACAGATCCTTAATGAAAACATACATTATTCACTATGTTATTGATTATCAACTCACCCCCCTCAGAGAAATGCGACGTGGAATGAGGAAGTTCCTGTATAAGTATAAGAAAGTGGTGTTTCGGGCATATAGCGACAAAGACTTCCAAAAACCTGCAGGCCGTGGAGAAACTGAGAAACACCTGGGAATCATGGGCCCTTTCATCAGAGCAGAAGTTCATGACGTCCTTACTGTGAGAAACACTGTAGTAAAGTCGATAAATACAAATACATATATAAACAGTGCTCACTTTTGCGGTGTAATGACTTAATTCTTTCTGTCTCTGTCTCATTTAAGGTGATATTCATGAACAAGGCATCCCGGCCCTACTCATTTCACCTGCAGGGTGTCTATGGTCGTAGCCAGGGGGCTGGCATTGCTCAAGCTCATGCCTCTTTCGCTCCACCTGGGGTCCCAGGAGATCCTGTTGCTCCTGGGGAGGCCCGGACATATAACTGGAAAATAACTAGGAAACAAGGACCCACTGACACTGAATTTGACTGCAAGACTGGAGCATATTACTCTTCCCTGGATAAGGTCAGTATACGTACCACGAAGAGAGCTGATTAAAAATTATCATAAAAGTGCTGACTATTATTACATAAATGAATTGTATTCAATTTCTTCCGTTAAATTTGCACATAACTATGATAATTGTTAGTAGTTTTCTTCTTATTAATTATATTAGATTTTTATATTATGGCTTGTTGTTAAAATTTCATTCTGCAAATGTTTCTCCTTTGTAGAATAATGCTGAAAATACTACCTGGTTAATGATCTACGAGCCAGTGCAGCCTATATTGTTCTTTAAAAGAAGTAGACAACAACTATGAAATTGTCATATTGTTTGTTTGGGCAACTACATATTATTCAAGTTGGAAACTTAAATTGAAAATAATCAAATGATTAGAAACTGTAAAATAACCTTAGAAATATGGGCCATTATTCACAGATGAACTGCATATCCAGTCGATAATTTGGAGTTGACGTCACATTAGGCTTGTACTGCAAGCCAGCACAACCCTGAGAGGATGTTATTGTGTTAGAGATATGAGCTGATGGTGGGGTTTAGATTTTCAATTGTGACTTTTCTGAAAACAGGAACAAGGTAGTTCAGTGCTAAATCAAGAACTGTCAGTGGAGGATGCGCCATCATTTCAGGGCAAAATTACAAAACAGAAAAATTATGTAATATCCTTGAGTTCACAGCTAAATATTAGCTTACAAACAATATGACACCCCGGTTGAAAAATGCATGACTAGCTTCTTATTTTCAACAGAATCAGACATCTATTTCAGCCACAAAAGCCATGATTCACCCTGACTTGTCATTGGCTTTCTTTTTCATGTTTACCTCAACTAGGGTTGTTTAAGTCTTTGTAAATCAAAGACCAGAGATCTTTAAATTACGCAACAAGACTTTCAAAAGCTCCGAACAAATGACATTTTTACTCGGAAAATGTTAATTTCTAAAACATTAAACACTAAATGAATATCTATGCTCACATGTTTGTAAACCATTTTGAGCTGCAATAACCATGTAAATGAGCAATACAAATTTATTGGTATTATAACAAAGTAAGAACATCTTTTTCCTTGTCTACATTACAGGAGAAGGATCTTAACTCAGGTTTGATCGGCACACTGGTCGTGTGTAAGCATGGAACATTGCATAGACACCAGAACAAGCAGCCAAATGTGGAGGAGTTCTCCCTTCTCTTCCACACATTTGATGAAACCAAAAGTTGGTATATGGAAGAGAACCTTGAGAAGTATTGTGTTCCTCCCTGCAAAGCAAACCTAGAGGATCCTTGGTATCACATCAGCAATAAGTTTGCAGGTGGATTTAAATTAGCTTACTGTTGGTGCTTCTTGTGATAGACCAATTATTGTCTGTGTAAATGTCCTTCCCTTATAATTCCTATCTGCTTTTTTTCTCATAGCAATAAATGGATATGTTGCTGAGACACTTCCTGGTCTGTTAGTTGCTCAGCACCAGCGAGTCCGGTGGCATCTGCTGAATGTTGGAAATGATGGAGAGTACCATGCTGTGCAATTCCATGGTTTGCCTTTCACTGTTCACACTGAAAAGGAACACCGTAGGGGAGTTTACAACCTCTTCCCTGGTAAACATGCATTCGTATAAAAACACAACCTGGCATAGACAGAATACATATTTCTCCATACTTATAGTGGTACAGATTTACTCTCTTTTCTCTGTTTAAATCTATTCCTATCTATTCAGTTTTCTCATCTGCTGTCCCTTATAGAATTTTCTAACGCTGGTTCAATGTCAGAGTTGATCAAAATTATTCATGGGAAAGACAAATTCATAGGTTGAGTTGTGTGTTGCCATGTTGTGCCCATGTTTGTATGAATATAAGTAAAAAAAATCTAGTTTCAATTCATAAAGAAATCTTAGCCCAGGCCTACTCTGAAGTCCACCTGTTTAATATGTCTGTGGAGGTTCTAAGTCATCCAGGTCATGGTGAATTCTTGTCATAGTCTTCTCGTCGTGGCAACTAGACTTGGATTTCTTCTCTTGAAGACGTTTCACCCCTCATCTAAGAGGCTTCTTCAGTTGAATTCAGTTCAGTTTAGAACTGAAGAAGCCTCTCGGATGAGGGGTGAAACATCTTCATGAGAAGAAATTCAAATCCAGTTGCCACGACAAGAAGATAACGATAAGAATTTCCCTTCTTAATCCCATTCTCCAGGTGTGTTTGGCACAGTAGAGATGAGACCCCCCACTGTTGGGACATGGCTGGTTGAGTGCACAATAGGAGACTACCAATTGGCTGGCATGAGGGCAAAACTCCTGGTCTATAATCCACGTAAGTAGCTGTATCGCTTTTAAATTTTGCATCATTACAAGTAATTATACTGAATTCTGGTGGCATTAAAATGGCAGTTACTTACTTTACTTTACTTACCTTAGTTTAATACTTCCTCAAATGTGAAAAATTCAAAAGAGCGAATTTGTTGTCTTTGTTCAGGTTTACCCAAATATAATGGGGGGGATGTAAAATTAATATCAACGTATTTTCAGAATTTTTGAATGGTTGGCGCTGTGGTCCTTAAGTTCCTCAAAATCTATTTTAATTTTTCTTAATTTTTGTCATCTCGACAAATAGGATGCATTGTGCCTCTGGGAATGAAATCAGGACGGATCGAGGATTCTCAGATAACAGCTTCAGACCACATAAGTAAGACGGGATTTTTACATTGTTTTTCATGCATCATACACAGTGGCGGAAGATTATTCACACGAACTTGTATGAAGCTAATGTTTTAAAATGTATTTTAAGAAAATTGGGAGCCTAGCCTGGCAAGGCTTGATCAGTCTGGTTATATCAACGCATGGATGGGCACAAGCAAGATGTCATGGTTACAGGTCAGACATATAGCAATCATCCAGTTTGGTAACCCTCATTAACCCTTTACACATTACTGGTCGTAATATGCCTTAATAGACCTTGAGATAATCAATAATTTCTAGATTTTTGTCCATATGTCTCATATAAGATTATATCACATTAAGATGTAATGCATGTGCCATTAGGTTGATCTGAAGAGGCCAACCCTGCTGCATGGTGTACAGACACAAGGAGTCAGCTCCTACTTGAGGGACAACTACATCTCACTCTTCACCGTTTCCTACAGTCTGGACCAGGAGAGCTGGAACATTTACAGAGGAAATAAAACGAAGCAGAACAAGGTGTGTCCCAGACTATAATGTATAGTTTTTGTAAAATAAGATTCAATTTTTAGTTCCATCAAAAGAAAATTAATCAAATTCACTCAAAGATAAGCAATCATGGAAAGTTTTAAGTTAAAGTTTAGTTAATTGAAATTGTGAAAAATAGTATCTATCAATTTTGTATCAACAGTAGCATAATTTTCATTTGGGAAAACACACTACATACAATCATAAAAACTTCCTGTTTTTTGTGAGTAATTCTCAAGAAAATTGATTATGAAAACCGCAGTACTTGAAAAGTTTAACAAGCCCTCACAAAGTCGTTGTCTCACTGTCCACTACAGCCAATTAGTGATAAACTTTGGGCCACCAATGAACACGGTGCAGGTCATGTACTTGTAGATTTTTGTCATTGCATTACATTAGAAGAGGAATTTCTGTTCTAAAGTCAGACTTCAATCTATATTCGCTCAGTGTGCAAGGAAAACATACAAATCCATGAACCCTGAACTCGCTTCCTTGACTTCAGTACATTTGAGGTGCCTTTAAAAAAATTCTGAAACTTTAATATGAAGGAAAGGATATAGTTGGCACCACCTATGTGTCTCACACTTGGTGAATTGTGTATAGTTTTCAAGGGTTTTGAATAAAAATCTGATAACAGTCAAAACGCTCCTTGGTTCATGTTTATATTTTCACATGGGTGAAATCATGATATAGGGTAAATGTGTATCCCTTTTAAATTTAATTTGCTCTATTATTTTTCTCTGCATTTGCCAATATTCAAAATAGAGACTGCTCTGCTGCAATGGCAGCCTAGAGTTTATTTAACGTATTTTAAAACCATTACATTTTCATATAAATACAATTAATTGAATCATACTCAGGTGTTATTATCAGCAGGCTTCTTTACGTTTGTGTCAAAAGTATTATTTGGGGGGTCTGTTTTAGATTTTTTATGGCAACATGGACAGCTACAGGGTGAAGGAAAATCTCTTCGCAATACCATTTGTGGCTCGCTACATCAGGATTCATCCCCAAGCCTTTGTGCAAAAGCCTGCACTGCGTCTGGAAGTGCTGGGCTGCGATGTCAACAGTAAGTCACCTTCCCAACTCTGTTGTTAGTGTTACTCATTTGTGAAATTGCTATGACTGAATCTGTGTGCGTGCTTGTGTGACCAGGCTGTTCACTCCCTCTTGGGCTCCAGAAAGGGAAGATCCCCGACAGCAGCTTCGCAGCCTCGTCGTTTCATTCATCCTTCTTCCGTAGTTGGAGTCCAAGCCTTGCCCGTCTCCATCAGGGGGGCAGCTCAAACGCCTGGAGGCCAGAGGTACATTTACACACTGCGGACACTTACTCATAAACAAAGAAGGGGAGGGGGGGTCCTCCTGCACAGACAGAGGGTCAGAATTCTCCCACTCACTTCAGTCAGACCTTTGGTGTCTTCATTGAGCTTGATATCCATCTCTTTCATGAACCCCCAGCAGCAATGGGTGCTTTTATTTTTCTCTAGTCACATGAAAAGTTACCAACTTTGCACTTGGGAGGTGGTTGGTTGAAAAGCTTGTAATGTACAATCAGGCTGTTTTCCTCATACAGAAGGACCATGTCTGGTTAAAGCCTGGCTAAAATTGCATCACATTATTTGATTTGAGTTGTACTTGCTATACATCTTAAAATGCATTTATCCCAAGTATGAACCTGTGATTTGAGTTTACACATTCTCCCGGGGTCTGCATGGGTTTTCTCCAGGTTCTCTGGTTTTCTCACATGATCAAAAAAAAAAGCACTACGTTTTATGAAAACTCTAAATCGAGTGAATGTTCTTTATGTGCCCTCTTTGCCACTGAGCTAGACTGTATCTTTGCATGTTCTCGTTGAACTTATTCCTGTCAAATCCCTACGTTTGAATAAAGGGAAGTTTTAAACTCAAACTCTTTATTTGGTCGGTCAGGGGCCCATCCCACCTCTTGCCCAAGGTCAGCTAGGAGTAGGTTCAGCCCCCCACTGTGACCCTGAACGTGGAACGAGCAGTATAGACAGTGAATGAATGAGTGAATTTGTCAGTTAATAATGGCTGGGTTACCGAAGGATTGTCTGCTATGGGTAATACAAAACATTCTGGCATTCTCCATGTGCTATGCTTTTATCATTGTTGTCCTCTATTTCCCGCTCTCCTCTCTTGTACCTCTTATCTTTTTCACACCTAACGTCAGTGAGTTGCAGAGGTGTCAATTTTCCTCTCTTGAGGTTGTTGAGGTGTCATTCAGGCCACATGCCACGACACTGAGATCTCTGAAACGGTCAAAAGGTCATTCATTGTTGGTCTATTACAAACACAAACTCCCAAGAATTTTGGTATAGCAAAGCTACAACAGCCTGAAAAAGCCCCTCGATCAGTCCCCAGATTGTTCTTAGTCATCCTTATGGAGTTATTCTAAATAAGAAATCAAATGACAGGGCAACCTTGAGTGAATTTTACTTGTTTATATGAAGGCAATTTCAGGATGGATCTGTTCATTGACTTTCCAAACAGCCATTCTTTATCAGGAACTTAGACTTACCTTTGTTGGATTGCCAAACAAATTACTGCTAAAAAATTATTTCAACAGATTGGTCAACTTTTTCAAGTGAAGTCAGTGGTAAAGATTCACTGCCATCTTGTTTGGTCATTTTTCCCATCTGTCCTTTTCCAGCACAACAATCCTCATGAGTGGCTGGAAGTTGACCTGGGCGCGGTTAAGCGCATCACAGGTGTTGTTACCCAGGGAGCAAAATCAATGATGACGCCAATGATGGTGACAGAGTTCTCTGTCACCATCAGTCATGATAAACAGACCTGGAGCACCGTGTTGGAGGAGAGCTCCCAAAAAGAAAAGGTAAGGCATGTTCTGGAAAGAGAGGCTGACTATTTCTCATTTCTACATAAAAGTAAAACGGTGTCATTGGACTTTGAATGTGAATGCGTGAGTTTTTATGTAGTATGTCTACTGCTAAAATGTCAAGTTCAAGACTTTATTATTATTAGTTGTAGCAGTAGTAGAAGACATTATCTCTGCCCTTACAAAAGAAAGAATCGAGAAAGGTGTTAATGTACTTGTCTTACTACAGGGAAGACAGCAAATTATCAGTATGGTACAGAAGTTGGTATGTTTCTTTGAGGGGGTCCCTTTCTGTCCAAAATTGAAAAAAAAAAAAAGATGCAAACATATTTTTACCTTGCCTGTTAATAGTCTGTTAGACCATTTTGCTTTGGAGGCAGTTGCTATTATAATCTAGGTCAACATTAACTTTCATGCTTTCCCTTTTACGATTAAATTCTGAGAAATAAACATAAAGGGTTGACTGACAGAAGTAAATTCTTCCTATGGTGTTTGACATGTTTCTTTTTCTCCTCAGATCTTCTTCGGAAATGATGATACAGATGAGGAAGCTTTGTCTGTTTTTGATCCTCCGCTGTTCAGCCGCTACCTGCGAATCCATCCACGGGGATGGATTAATGACATTGCTCTGCGTCTGGAGGTGCTGGGCTGCGACACCCTGCAGGACCCCTGACAGATTCGCCAAAGGCATATAGAAAAGCATTTAGAAACACTGTGAGGGCAATATTTCCTAGCTTTCCTTTGTATGACAAATGTTATAAAGAATGTTTAGGTGTCTTACATAGCTGCTCTCGCACTGTGTATTAACAGTTTGAGTGTCACTGAGAAAACTGGCCAGACCTTGTTTTACCTCTTAGGTTTGATAAAAATGCTGTTTCGAAAAACACTATTGTAGTGAAATACTTTGATGAGTGCCATAAAACATATACAACTGTTAATAGGGACACATCATAGCACAGAAGTATCATGAGAAAGACCAAGTTGCTAAAGCATTTTCACATCTGAACTAAACGGCATATGCGTTTTCTTAACAACTTTTGGATGTAAGCTTGTGTAAATATTTCACAGACAGATGAATGTATGTAGTTGGGATTGTTATTTTATCTGATATCTATTATTTCTGCTGTTATAGAAGAATCACTATCAGTCTTGAAGTGTCTTATCTACATCCATTTTGCACGTAATTGCAAGTCTGGGGCAGAAAACCCAACATAAACGATTGTGTGTTTTTCCAAATGTCTTAAATCAAATGCAAAATCAGGTTTCCTTTCCTGTTTTTTGTTACTCTATCTCAGAAGGATGTCAAGCTATCAATCCTTGCTTTTTTTTTGCTCCCTCTTTCCAGTCTAATATATCTGTTTTTTTATCCACCTCAAACAGGCCTGGCTGACACAATGATCTGCTCCATCATTGTTCAGTTGTACTGTATCTTAAAATACAGGTCTATGGTAAAGTGAGAAAATCAAGTATTTTTATGAAGAAACAAGAGTACCACAAAGTGGCTTTGTGCATATTTTGTCCAGAGTGAATGTTTTAGACCCTGCTGAAAGCATGAAAACGTGATCTTTTTTTTTTTTTTGGAGGTCCATTGAATTTATCAGCTCATTATCAGCTCAGGAATTTTCCAGAGGGTGTGTTTTGTTTGGAGGGCAGAGTACTACTGAACAGGACATGCTTTGGCAGAAGTGAGGGGGCTGCACTTTATCCTTCTGAGAACAATAACACGATGGCTACAACCAAGGCAGCAGTCCGCTCACCTGAATATCCCTCTTACATGATGTGAAGCAATCAAAACAGAGGTTATAGAGCGTCACCTGGCCGTGATATCCAATCAACTGCTGAAATGTATTTGAATGTGGGAGAAAAACAAAAAAGAAATATTGTGAGTAATGTTCACACAGGCGAGTTGGATAAATACTCCAATAGTCAAGCTGGTGGTTTTATGTAATTGGCACTATATCGACACAATATTATTGTGTTCTTTGAACTTTAGGGGGGCAAATGATTTAATTTGTGTTTGGATTTGTTTATTTTTAGTCTATAAATTACGAGAACACATAAAAGGTAATTGTAAATTCAACAAAAGAGAGATGTCTCATGTCGTAGAATACAATAACTAATTCTGACAAAACAAAGAACACCAGTTATAGTCAGTGTTTCATTAGCTGCAACCAATATTTTAGACAACGGATGGCAATGAATGCTTTCTTGAACTTGTTTAATTCCTTCGCAAGAAAAAAATGATTATGTTACTCATCAGATCTGGGGTACCAGAACAAAAGAACCAGTCTCGAAGTCAACTTTCTTAATTAAGAGCGTTCGTTTCATTTTGAAAAGGTTGACAAACAGATAAAATATATAAAATGTATTTCAAAATGTTCAATTATGTCAAATTCTCCTTTGTTTGAACATACATCACGTGTCCTTATTTTGCTTAAATATTTCAATATGCAAAAGCTGAAACTTGGAGGAAGTGTACTAGTAATCAAAAAAGAGAAAAGACACAACATCGAAATATACAGAAATTGTTCACTCTCATACACATAGCTTCCTGTCAGTTGGTCCTCAGGATGCCTGGCTGTAAGATATCCAGCAGTCAATAACCTTTCCTTCTTCTCACTCCTCTTTGTTGTGACTGCAAAAGAGTTTTTAAAATTATGTTTTGCATCTGATGAAGAAAGACAAAGGTAAACATGGGAACTGCCACAGAGGAATCTTCACTCTCATAACTGTCATACAACGATGCAACCTTGCATTTTTCCCATACCTGACAAGGTTCCAGTTCATGGAAGAATTTTGTCATGTAAAGATCACCATGTTCATAAAGCAGTTTATTAGGTGAGTCTAAATTTTTTTTTAAAATCTTGATTTGGGGGTTAAATATCTCAAGTAGGTGGTATTTTGTTTGACAACACAGCTCAATTCATCGTCAAACTGAATTTGCAGAACCCTGTTTTGGCACCAGGTAGATGTAATGACTCTAAAAGGGACATGATGTTAGTTGGTGTGAGAGAAGAGGATACTGAGAGTGGTGTTAGATGGAGGAGGTTGTTTTGCCGTGGTGAGCCATGACGGGAGCAGCCACAAGGAAAAGAAGAAGAAATGTAATGACTCTGTGTAGTGACTGCATTGTGACAGAAAAGTTATATCAGTGCCTTTGTGTGACTGTTTTCTTGGAACTTCCTCTTCTGGGTCTGCAGCAACTTGCTTAACTCTTTTGACTTGCAAATATGAATTCAGTTCCCAATCTCACTAAGGTGCCAAGAATGGTGACATTAGCCTACATTTCCATGCACTTATCTTAAGTTTCCTCTCAGTGTTTGGCTTATAACACTGGCCTATCATTAAAACACCGATTTAATAGCTGCAGCAGAAGTTTCATCTACACCGAGGGATGAATCCCTGTTTATCCCCAATAACAAGAGAGAAATCATATCTCCCAAATACCAGGCCTGGGACACCATCCATCTGGCTTTGTGGGACATCATTGTAGATCAGGTTCATGTGTTCTGAAGAGTAAACATAACACTCATAGAGAGGCAAGTCCTCAAAAAAAAGTGGTCAACTGGGATAAGTCCTGGTCACTCTGTCTGGCTGTGAGCGTATCCCCTTGTTAAGTTCAAAGTTTTCATGTTATAGAACAATGTCTGCTGCAGGCAAAGAAACGTGTCTGTATGCTCTGGATCTGTGAAAGGTTCCATCAAATGACCACGACCAGTACAAAATGAATCCATGACCAGAGAGCCGCCTGCTATACTCAGGAGGACCCAGAAAAGACACTGAACCTTCCGACACATTGAAGAGATCCATCTCTGCACTTTAGTTGTGTCAAAACAAGCGTAACAACCCAAAGTGGTTGATAGTTTATTTTTTCACCACTCTGCCTTTGTTGAAGGCAGAGTGGTGAGCAGGTTTCAGTGTCATGCAGCTTAATTAAAACACGATTGGAAAATACCTTAGTTTTGTAACATGATTTTATGTTCCAGCTTTAATTGTGTTTATTAAATAAATATATAATGTTAACCCACTTAAAATAAATATTTACTAAAGTAATGATAACTCATATAAAGTAGGGGATATTTCACTAACTGAATTGTTTTGATGGGCTTGTCACTGGTTTTGGACTTCATTGAGTCTCCAAAGTCATGCGAGGAGGAAGGAGGACCCCTAGTGTGATATTTACAGTATGACAATATTCAGGACACCAGCATGACTCCAAATTCAGCTGACACTTAACATGCTCAATTAAATAAACACATTTAAGATGAATTAATTGCATGATTTTACAACTGATGTAGAGAACAGTCACTATATACTCATCATAAAAATGAATGATGGGAGCATTTGAACCATGGTGGGACATTGTGTTCAACTTGTTACAATCTACAGCTGCAAAGTAATTGTTCACTTTCACAGTAAGTGTGGCCAAACTGTGACACACATTCATATCTGATACAAGAATTGTACTTTAAAAAAGGACTATACGACTGATTTATTTTATCTTAAAAATTCAGTTGGAAAAACATGTTTTCAGAAATTATGTTGAACAAGTGCTTGAATAACGATAGCAGCCATCTTGTAAAAAAGCTTTTGACATTACTTCAGGGTTGAATCATGCTTAGAATAAAATTACTTTTCACAGCATTTAAAGTTTAAAAATTGACCTTGCTGTTGTTTTTATTTAAGATATCAAAGTAAAAATATGGCCCATAGTTAAAATTCAGGTTTGAACAGTGATTTATTATTTTCCGTGTGACACAAGTGCAATAACTCCCTGTATGTATATTAGAAGCCTGGCTCTTGGAAATCATTCAGTGAAGCGTGATCTTTGAGATTTCAGCATGACTAGCAGAGTGGGGAGAGAGAAGAGTTCATGCCTGAATGATTCCAACCATGTTGCTGTGGCAATAAAGTACATCACATGTTTAAAGACACACTCAGTGTTCTAAACAAGAGAGCACTGTACTATTTTGGGGAGCCCTGTCTGTGTACATATCTTAAGGACATCAGTAGAAGGGCGGTTTGCGTATAATGTGTTTGTGTCACTGAAGACTGATTGAAGAATGACTGATGATAACTGCAGGGAGTTTCTTAATGTCATGTCTTTATTTTTTGTTTAATAGAAAAAAACATGCCTCTTTTGATACAGATTTTAGCTACTTTGACAAAAACACAAAATTACATAAATTCTCTAGCAGCATGATGTAGTTTCTGATCAGGTGAAATTACTGGCCATTTCTATATCATTTTTAAAAAATTACTTAAAAGAAAACAATTGATTATATAAAAAAGTTGGACCATAGAGGAATCTAGAATAGGAGAGTTTCACAGAGGTCCCCACTGATGACACAGATTTTAACGTCTTACATGGTGCAGGGAGGCCTGGGTCGAGTGCTGCCCAAAAACCACGTGGTAACACAAGTGAGAATATATATTATGTCTATCATGTGCAAACGTTTGAAATAATAAGTAGATTAAACCATTATGCCAACTGATAAGACAATGATAATATACATGACTAAAACAGCTTTCAGGGATATTTGACCACATAGAGCAAAAAAGGGTCTGTATGTTATTCAGGTCGGATAAATGACAGTACAAAGAAGTATCTTAACACATAATAAGTACTGAAAGGTTCTGGAAAAATGCCTAATGGCAAGGTATTTGCTGGACGGATCCATGGCAGTTTGAGAGGTGTTGAATTTTGAAAATTCTGGCTCAGTTCCTGCTTCACAGATCATTTGTATGGTTTTATATTGAGGAAAAAGCCACAGATTTAGGTCAGAGGAGCAGAGAAACAGCAGAGAAATTGAATTGACTTCCTTTCAGGTGATCTTGTTTTTACAATTGCTAATTTAACAAACAAACAAAATAGTGTGGGGAGACAATTAAACTAGGATTGTCAGCAGTAAACTGAAGCAAACACTACAAGACAAAATTGTAAGTAATGATAAAAAGACTGATTACATGAGTAAGAATACAACATGAATTGTTTTTATGTATGATTAGATCATTTGACCAGATTTGTATTCATTTTAAAAGACAGTGTAAAAGCAGTCACCTTAATTTCTTAAGAACTAAAGTTGACATGTCTGATGTTTTATAAGAGCAGCAAACTTAACAAACTGAATTCTCTGGAGCTCTAACTTGCACATTAAATATCTACAACAGGCGTGAGTTTAAAAAAACTAAACAAAAACATTCAAAAAAACGGAAAGCAGTTTTGACTGATAAAATCCCAACAAAACTACATATCTTTGTGATGATTAGAAACACAGAAAAGACAAGTAATAGTGTCTGTAGAATAATATGCGAGGTGCTCTACAGTAGGTTTAGCTAAGGTCTGTGAGCTACAGGAAACCTATACCTTGGGAGTCCAAATAAACATACAGTATTAAAAGCTTGAAGTTGTTTTCAGAGTTAAGCAGGTATATGAAGTGGACCATGAGTGCAAGGATGCTGCATAGACAAAAAAATCTTGGCATACCTTGGTTCAGCAAAACAATTTACAATAACTGTAACATTCTCCTAATCCTCTCTTATTTACTAACTATATCAGAACTTATATTTGAACTCAAAAGGTCATCTTAGCCTGGTAAATATTGAATTATATACAATTCTACTGCATAATGACACCACTAAAAAAAGTAGAAGAAAAGATGCCAAAACAAAAAACTAAAAGCAAACTTGTTGAGAAAATGTTATTCTTCTGTCTGAACTGAATATAGGTCATAAAAACTTGAAACCTGGCCAGTTTTGACCTAATAAGGCTGACTCAGATGACTCAGAAAATAAATTGGAAATGATCTGCATCGTTTCACAACCAAAATAATACTACTAGATACAAAAATGAAAAATCTGGGTCCAACAACTTGTACAGTGTGGAGGCAAATCTGATTATGTTCAGTTAAGGCAAATACATTTTGTAATTGAGGTTTCTGCTGTCTTGTTTCAAGTGTATATCATATACACCTGTATGTATATATGTATATTTGTTTGTGTGTGTGTGTGTGTGTGTGTGTGTGTGTGTGTGCGTGCGTGCGTGCGTGCGTGCGTGCGTGGGTGCGTGCGTGCGTGTGTGTGTATGAATACATTATGTGCATAGAAAGCTTCTAAATTACATATGGGGCTCAGTAAACAAGTGAAATCTTTCATTAACACCATGCTTGCTTTTGTATACTAAGGTGTTTCCTCAAAAAAAAAATGTAATCTTGCATTGAAGTGTGACGCTGCATCTATACTTAACATGATGTAGCTGAATAGAGCTTGTAGATAATACTTTTAAATAATCTTTCCTTGAATGCATCCCATACAGTTTTCTTGGATAAGTCACAACTAGTTTGATTGACTTGAAAAATAAAAGTAAATTAGTGTGGAAAAATCTCTGTGAAAGAGACAAAGAAACGAATGTGCATGTCATGTATATGAGGGTTCTTCTGTGTTCACATTGCATGACATTCCACATGGTTATATGGAATGATAATGCACATATTACACATATACCTAGTTTCCCCTGGAATTTCTTTTTGACATGACTCTTGTCAAAAAGGGGAGCTTTACTTTTACTTTCACACACTTTACAAGGTTGTTTCTAATCTTTGTCATTGGATATTTACTGCTACACACTTTTAAGTACAGAAAAAAAAATGAGTTGGTACATAACAAAATGAATTGAAGACTACTCTAGGAATATAAAAGCAAACTAGAAAAAGCAAGACAAATCTTTGACCTAAAAAGATGTGGCATGGAAATTTGCAGCAAATCACTATACTGAACGAGAAAAAATAGTACGAGATGTTTGGTTGCTGAGGTAAAGGTGTGTGTCCTATTGAGAATTTCTTGTCCTATGGAAACATCTCCCAAAAATATGATCAGTACAAGTGAGGTTTGTGCAGCTTTTAGGCCCTACATTTTTGCAACAAAGCAGCTGACTGAACAGTAGCAGCAAAAGCTGCAATGGGGATTGACATGGCTGAACATATAGCAACTGTATTACAGTACAAAACCATTTTGTTCCTTACTGTATCCCAATGCCCTCTCTGCAGGTCAGCTCTGCAGTTAACCACAGTGTAATTCAGAGAAGCTGTACTTCTCATGTGGTCATTTAAATGAGCAATTAATCTAAGAATGCAGAGGTAAGTGGTCCAACAGAACTGCAATCTATCAATATCTCAACGAGGCAGAGGATTTTTGTGTTTTAAATGCCAACAACGAGTGATAAGTCATAAGCTTAAGTTATATGCCTTAACTGAATTATTGATGAGATGGCCTGGCGAGGGCTTTAATCTCAGTAGTGCCCGTTCATCAAAAGATTTTTTAACACAGTTTCCCATTACTCATATACTCCTATACGTATACCTACTAACAAAGTGCAAGCACACATTCACACAGGGTAATTTTTTACATGGCAATGCCATTTTTTAAAGGATGAAGAAAGTGTTCAAATCCTAATCTAGATATTATTTCACAGTGATTTTTCACATATATCAGTGTTTACACTGATGTGTTATTTCGAAGCGAGAACTTCTTTTTATTAATTGTCAAGGGTCTACTGAAACATTGGTTGTATGTTTGATTTAAAAATAAAAGGTATCAGGCAGTACACGCTTACTTCAACTGCATCAGTTTACAAGAGTCATTATGCTATTTGAACAAGAATTTAATAACTTTTACTGCATATGATTACCTGCCACAACCTGCAAACTCACTGACCTGTGAAACCATTTTCATCAAATAAAATTTTTTGATTTGATGGCACATGAGTCAGATCTGCTGGTACAGAGTCATCGACAGCTGCTACCAGTGCACATCTGTCTCCCATACAACAGGCCAATGAAATAATTTTGCTAAGGTTCTGAACCCTGGTTCTGAGTTCATTGTGCTACAGTGTGTTAAAGTGCATGCTTACACTGAGGTGATTCTGACTGCAGCTGATCTCTAAGAATTATCAGTTCCCTCTTCTGACATTTGCAACCAGTACATGGGTTTCAGTATCTACAAAAATTAAGTATTTCATCCCTTAACTCTTACTTAATATAACCAGAGTCGGATTAAGCACTGACTACCTAGATATTAATTAATGTGCAGTTCCAGTGGAAATTATTGTGTTTTCTTTCCAAAAATAAAGGATCAGTTTGATTATTACTTCGCCTATATACCTTTTAAGAGTATGAATGACATTGAAAAAAACACTTTGAAAATGTTGGCATGCTGAACAGTGCATTATCATATATTTGCACTTTTACTTTAGACATTGCACTCTCTTTTAAAACATATCAAAAATATACGGTGAAGATAATTTTAGGGAGGGAATGCACCTTTGTTGATCGCAAGTCTGAGGCAATTGCAGTGGTGTAAAAAGTACAGTTCCTCATTTTTGAGGAAAATAATATAAAATAAAACAACAGTTGTTTGCCTTCCCACCATGTGTGTAGCTTTACCTTAAAAATATACTAAAATCTAAAAACGAAGCATAGTTATTTTTTAGAGCTTTAGAAAGCCAGGGTTGTAAAATAAGTGCTGTCGAATCATAAACCACAAGTGATTTTTATAATCTATTAATATCATTCCTCTTGGAGGTATGTTTTACTTTTTAGTCCCACGTGATAAAACTATACCAGCTGAGACAGTGCTGTGCTTTACTCTCCTTAATCACTTAGATTATCTTACACTGACAAGCCTTCTTGTCATCCTCTCTCTTGCTGCTTTATCAAATCAGAGCACTTTGTACAAAAATGCTCCACTTCCACTGAGGGTCCTGAAGTCCAAGAGGCATAAAATTCAGTCAATAGGAAGTCCATGGTTGAGCAATAACCGCATACAGCACAGAGTTGCATGGAGACTAGAGGATCAGAGAGAGGACAAGCTAAGGGTGTGAAAATGAGCTGGCTGAATCCCTGAAGAAAGGAAAACAGAAGTGAAATGAATTAAAAACACATGTTTATATGCTTTTAGTTCTAAAGACATGAAATGTGCAAGAATAACAATGACTGTGTCACCTTTATATGGTGCAACTCAGATGTGTGTCTCCACATCAGTATACCCAGGAAGAATATCTCCATTAGAACAGATCTTGGGCTCTTCTGCTGTTCTGGCCTTGGGCAGCATATGAGCAGTAGTTTCTTCTGTTGCTAATGCTGACTGACCTCCATGCAACCTGCGATGTATCAGGGGCACAAAGAACAGCACTACACCCCCAATCATAGGAGGCACGCCAGCAAGAGAGAAGGCCACTGTGTAGTTCCCAAAGTAATCATGTAGAAGACCTGAGCAGTGGAGACAGGCAGGTATTATTCATCTTATCCCATCTTCAATCACATAACCCCAGGAAAGCAAGTCTGACTGGATCATGCTTGCTCTGGTGTTTCTTTAAAAGGAACCATGTCTTGACTCCAACTCCAAAACCGAAGACACGATAGAAACATACCAAAATATAAAAAAAAAATGGTTAGAGATTAATGTTAAACTGGCTAAGTTATTTGACCAATTAAATTTCACACCTGAATTAGTTCACTAAGGAGCATTCTAAAAAGTGTTTCTTTGTTGCAGAACGCAGCAGTAATGAGGCAAGATAGGAAACTAAATACATCAACCACTGGTCATCAAAACAATTACATTTTGACAAGCTCTGTTTTTGAAGATCTGTAGATGGTCAAATGTATCGCACTGATAAGTTATATGTAAGTTTTGTGCAACGCATAGCTTTCCCGTTTTGATATCTATGTATGACCCATTGCAGAGATGCATTTCAAGCCACACAAACGTTGTTATTCCAGTGGCTGGGAAACTTTTGATTTTTGCATTTTGGCTGCAGGGATCAAGAGTTATAGGTTAAATCAATTATAAGATAACTGATTTAAACCATTAAATTCCATGAAGATAAGCTTTCCAAAGGTTATGGAACATATTGGGTGAGGACTGCAGCACTAACCTCTACTGATTTTCACAGCAATTTATTCCTTGACAGTTTTTTTTAAAAAAAGTCTACATTTTAAGGATCATATAAAGGTTTTTTCATTAAAGAATAAGAAGTATATACTCTAATATTCAATATTTCTTACCATATAAATTCAATGATGCATGTAGTTACATTTTCAGATCACACAAAAGAACTGAATTTTTTAATCTGTAATGTTGCCCTTCCACACGAAGGAAATAAAAAAGCAACAACCCTATCATGAAACAATTCTGCCCCGGGAACTCACTCCTTCATCCTTGCCCATACAATAAACAAACACACTGAAAATATACGATGACGGAACAAGGTACCCCTTAGGTAACATTTATCGATGCTGTGACCTCAGTTAGTCTGGCTGGCTTTGATTTTTAAAGTAAATATACTGGAATTCAAATCCAAATTTGCTTAACAATACTTTTCTATATCACAATACTTCAAATAATATGATGACATTTAGACTCTAATGTCACAGGATTAACAATAGTAAGCGAACACAAATACTGCCATAATTTTAAGTAGTATCACATATGCTCTAGATGCCCTAAATAGTATTTCATAAGGTATCAATGCAAATGTCAAATATCGCAAGGTATTTAACTATTCACAACATTCATACCATATTTTATCGGAAAGTATCCCAATATGAAGCTGAAAAAAATACAGTAAATAGCTCAATATTGGTTCAATTATATTCAAGCACTCATTTCAGAAATTAGTACAGTAGTTTTCATAGTTAAGTTTCTCTGGTTTTGGTTTAGTCACGGGTGGCTTGAGTGTACCAAACAGCAGGCCTTACCTTTGGAATCCAATTAGGACTTAACTATATCATCACACCCTACATGGAGTGTAAGCAAGGGGACTCAAGGTTGTTACAAAAGTAATACATGGTGAATTCATGTGTTTTAACTTTTTTCTTTTATTTAAAAAAAAGATTAGACGAAAGAAAATGTCAGTCAATTGTTATGTAAATAGCACATACATACAAGTATCATTGGCTGATCTGACTCAGCTGGGAAACCTCAGGTGGTTGCCACAGTGATGCTCACTGCTGACTTAAGTAATTTTGTATGACAGAGCCATTCATCTGATATTTATCAAACTTTGGCTTGACACTCAAAGCTAGCCTGTGGCTATATTCCCTTGCCTCATATTATTATTGTTGATATTATTGCTACTGTTGTTGCTGCTAACAAACAGATGAACAACAATCAAGACATAACTTTCTAGCAGAAAAATATGAGCAGTGATGCAAGGCAAGATGCATTGATAAAACTTGACTGGTAAACAAACTCAATTGAGATATCCAGCTAAATAAAAAAAATCTAATTTATTAAATTTATTAGCTTTCTATACATCATTCTAGTTGTGTATGTGTGAAAGCTGAATAGCAATTTTTATGTTCTATCCTCAAAAGTCCTCTCTTATTACAACAAAGAAATATTATAAAACCTGACCCTCTATGTCCTTATTACTGAATAAAAGCTGTATTTTTCCTGTAGAACATTTCCCTTTCAGTGGTCTCTATCATGCAAGCTATCCAGCCATGAACTTAGAAGAGAGGAATAGAATATTCAGTTGATCATCCCACAGTGGAGAAATTTCCATTACTGTGTCAACTGTTCTATCTTTGTGTTTAGCACATCTTTGAGTATATTTCAATCAAGTTTGGTGATTCTGCATACAAGATAAAGGACGGGCTCTCGATTATCATCAGAACTGATGCTGTTATGTATTAAGGGTAAAAGAGGACAAATAAGCAAGTGAATGTCTTACCAGCTATGGGTGGGCCAGCCGTCATTGGAAGAGCCATGAGACCTAGAAGATATCCAATGGCCTGTGAAGCCTGCATGGGCCCTACCAGCTCAAAGGCTATGGGCGCCATTATGGTGAGGAAGCATCCATCACACAGTCCCAGGAACACGCACACAACCACAAGCCCTTCGAACAGCGAACACTGAGGAATCATCATTGACATCAGGCCCAGAGCCATGAAGGACGCCACCTAAAATTGACAGGAGGAACACGCAATACAATGCTTTAAGGCCAAGTATGCATCCTTTTTTGTATGTGATGCTGTATAGACATTTGTACGCTCCCAGGTTAACAAAAAATGACCTCTCTTGATCCATCAAAAAAGGACAAACTGGGCCACACAAAGAAAACTGAAGGCCGTTTTTGTCTGTGGAGGTTCTCAATTATCCAGGTCATGATAACTTCTTGTCGAAATCTTCTTGTCATGGTAACTGGACTTGAATTTCTTCATTTGAAGACGTTTCACCCCTAAACCGAGAGGCTTCTTCAGTTCTAATGACCTGTGGGGAGTTTCCAAATATAATCACATCCAACAGGACAGAAGCCTGGACATCAAGATTTACAGAAAACCAACCAGTATTTACTTTTCGACTCACACTACCCCCTTTAGCACAAACTGGGGGCAATCAGAACTCTGCAACACAGAGCCAAGAACATCCCATCAACTGCTGAAGGCAGCAAGACCAAGGTACAATACATTAGAAAAGATCCTGTGGCTACCGTGACTGGGCCTTTGCCGAATCGGAAACCACCAGACGCAGGAACATAGAACAGGAGGAAGACAACAACGAACGAAAGAACATCATCATACCCTATGTTGCTGGTGCTTCTGAGAAACTCCAAAGGATGTTCAACAAACACCACATACCGGTACATTTCAAACCCTACAACACCAGGAGACAAAGACTGGTGCACCCCAAGGACAAAACACCCAGGCATAAGATCAAGAATGTGGTGTTTGCAGTCACTTGGACTGAGGATTCTGATGACATCTACATTGGGGAGACCAAACAACCTCTGCACAAACGGATGGCCCAACACAGGAGAGCCAACACTTCAAGGACAGGACTCCACGTACCACCTCCCCCTGAAGGATAAGGGCCATTCATTTCATGACAGCAAAGTCCGTATTCTGGCCAGAGAAGACAGATGGTTCGAGAGAGGAGTCAAAGAAGCCATCTTTGTTAAAACTGAAAAAACGTCTCTGAACAGAAGAGGGGGGCCCAGGCACAGCCTTTCACCAACATATAATGCCATACTGGGATCAATACCAAGAAGGATTTACACACACAGGCCAGGCAGACCAGGCCCATCTGCACCCTCCAAACAACCAGGAAAGGTCCACCACCAGAGCAGGTCCCTGGTAGCTTCCACATGAGCCTCAGTCCATGTGATCCAACAGGTATCACTTCTTTGTTTTCACATTCTGAGAAGTCTGGCTTGACCTTTTCACACTCCAATCCAGGTAATCCTCAAAAGTTGTTTGTCCTCACCTAATGACACCCCATTAGCAGAACAAAACCCTCTTTGACCTCGTTTCTGCCGATCAACTCCTCCATTTACATAACAAGCCACTATAACCCAGACCTGCCTAAAACCCTGACATTTATATTCAGAAACTCCCCACAGGTCATTAGAATTTAAGAAGCCTCTCAGATTAGGGGTGAAACATCTTCAAGTGAAGAAATTCAAGTCCAGTTGCCACAACAAGAAGATTTCGAAAAGGCCTTTTTTGTGCTTCTGGGGATACCAATTACAAATCCTGTAGGGAATCTAGACAACAACTGGCTACAAAATCACACAAGATAATCCATCCATCGTCTGTCTCTTATCCTGCACTCAGGGTCGGGGGGATGCTGGAGCCTATCCCAGCTGTCATTGCATGAGAGGCAAGGTCCCCTTGTCGGAATTGAGTTAATAACAACCTCAGTGGCTTAAACTGCTGAGCTTGTTACAAGAGAATGCTGGTTCAAGTCCAGCTTAGCAAGAAGCTTTCAAGATTTCTTATGTATGTGAACTTAAATGTGGAGCTGTATTGAGGAAATCCGGATTTCTTCTCTACTGGATGGTGGCTTCGGTCGCTGGTGTCATGATCCCTAGGCAATGGTTCAAGTCCCCTTCATAAGGAGCTAATTAGTCACACTGCCAAAATCAAAGTTGCTATTTCATATACATTTATGTCCGCACACTTAAATGTACCGACCTGGTTGGGTACTAAGAGACTGTTTTTCTACTGCCGTGTATCGTCACTAACTATAAATTATAAATATAGCTATATTGTTAAGGGTTAAGAGACAGTGAAATGCAGCCTCAGCCTCAAACCAGTGTCTCTGAACCGGTCCCAAGCCCAAATAAATGTAAAGGGTTCTTCAGAATCGGCATCCAACGTAAAACTTCTGCGCAGACCAAATATATAAATCTAACCTAAGAATCTTATACGGGGGCCTGGACTAACAACAACCGCCATTGGTGCCAATAACCTACAGGGTACCCGTGGAAATTGGGCTACTGTGTGCATGAGGAGGGAGGCGTGTTCGAAAGCAGAGAGAGAAAAGGAAAGGCAAGAGTCTGGGACTGAGAGTCGGAGCTTTGAATGTTGGGACTATGACAGGAAAAGCTAGAGAGTTTGTTGACATGATGCAGAGAAGGAAGGTAGATATACTATGTGTCCAGGAGACTAGGTGGAAAGGTAGCGAGGCAAGAAGCTTAGGAACAGATTTTAATTCATATTATCATATTATCATGACAGGAAGAGATATGGAGTAGGAGTTATCTTGAAGGAGAAGTTTTTCAGGAATGTACTGGAGATGAAAAGAGTGTCAGATACTCTGAGTCTGAAACTGAGAATTGAAGGTGCGATGCTTCATGTTGTTAGTGGCTTTGCCAAACAGGTGGGATGTGAGTTAGAGGAGAAGGGGAATTTGAAGTGAGTTAGATGAAGTAATGCCGAATATCCCCAGAGGTGAGTGAGTGGAAATTGGTGCAGATTTCAATAGACATGTATGTGCAGGAAATAGAGGTTATGAAGAAGTGATGGGCAGGTTTGGTATCCAGGATTGGAATACAAAAAGACAGATGGTGGTGGACTTTGCAAAAAGGATGGAAGTGGCTGTAGTGAATACATTTTTTCCCCCAAAAAATCAGCAACAAAGGGTAACATAAGAGCAGAGGTAAGAGTACACAGGTAGACTAAATCTTGTGTAGACAATGTAATCCAAAGGAGATCAGTGACAAGTAGTGGTAGGTGAGAGTGTAGTCCAACAGCATAGGATGGTGGTTTGTATGATGAATCTGGTGACAAGAAAGATAAGGATGACAAAGGCAGAGCAGCCGATGTGGTGGAAGCTGAAAAGGAAGGAGTGTTGTATGGAATTCAGGGAGGAGTTGAGAAAAGCTCTAGGTAATCATGGAGAGCTTCCAGATGACTAGACAACTACAGTTAATGTAATAAGAGAGACAGGTAGGAGAGTACATGGTGTGTCGTCTGTAGGGTTTTTTAGAAAAATGGAGATGTGTAGAATTGAGGGAACTATAAAGTTGATGAACCATACAATGAAGTTATGGGAAAGAGTTCCATCCCTTAAAGGTGTGCTACAGATGCAGTATTTGCTTTACAAGTGCTGGTAGAGAAGTACAGTGACGGTCAGAGGGAGCTGCATTGTACCTTTGCAGAGCAGGGAACAAGTGGAGTAAAAATCTAGAGTTGGAGGTGTGCTGTGGAAAGGAGAGGAATGAAGGTTAGTCGCAGCAAGATAGAATATGTGTGTGTATGAGAGGGACTCAAGTGGAACAGTGAGACTAGAGGGAGTCGAGATAATGAAGGCGGAGGAGTACTTGGGTTAAATAGTCTAAAGCAGCGGAGGGTGTGGAAAAGAGGTGAAGAAACAGGTTCAAGCAGGTTGGAACAGGTGGAGAAAAGTGTCAGGGGTACTATGCGATAGAAAAATATCAGCAAAAATGAAAGGAAAGGTGTGCAAGACAGTTGTGAGACCAGCGATGCTGCATGGTTTAAAGACAGTGGCATGGAAGAAAAGACAGGAAGCAGAGCTGGAGATAGGAGAGATGAAGATGTTGAGGTTCTCTCTGGGAGTGACACGGATAGATAGGCTCAGGAATGAATCTATCACAGGGACAGCACATGTTTGATGTTTTGGAGAGAAGGTCAGAGAAGCCAGACTGCGATGGTTTGGTTATGTTCAGAGCAGGGATCGTGAATATATTGGTTGAAGGATGCTGGGTTTGGAGCTACCAGGCAGGAAGGCTAGAGGAAGACCAAAGAGAAGATTTATGGATGTAGTAAAAGAGGATATCAAGTTAGTTGATGTGAGAGAAGAGGATACAGAGAATAGGGTTACATAGAGGAGGTTGATTTCCCCTGACGGGAAAAGTCGGAAGGAAAAAAAGAAGTTAAGAGACAGTGACATCGAGCAAAAGACAGGAGGCAGAGCTGGAGGTGGCAGAGGTGAAAATATCGAGGTTCTCTTTGGGAGTGGCAGGGATGGATAGGATCAGCTATGAGTCCATCAGAGGGACAGCACATTAGACCTTTTGGGGGTAAAACCAGGGAGGCCAAACTGAGATGCTTTGGACATGTACAGAGAAGGTATAGTGGATATATAGGTAGAAGGATGGTGAGCTTGGAATTGCCAGGCAGGGGACCTACAGAAAGACCAAGTTGGAGATTAATGGATAGAGGGAAAGAAGACATGAAGCTACTTTGTGTGAAAGACGAGGATGCAGACAATTTGTTGTAGCGAACCCTAAAGGGAACAGCCGAATGGAAAAGAAGGTTGACCATGGCAAGCCTTCTAGTTGTTTCTGTCTGAGATCTGTAGGTATCATCCAGTGATATTCTTTAGAAACACCCAGAAAAACACATTTAACTTTGAATTTGACCACGGAATTTGTAGCATGGGGTCACAAATTCAAAAATTAGAAATTAATTAGAAAATTAGAAATACTGTACTAAGTGAACAAAGGAAAAGTTTCAGACAAGGTGACATTTAAATTCAATAAAGACTTAAAACACAAAGTTAGCCTTTAACACTTACAACATGTTGGTACACATTACATGTACCAGGAACATGCCGTTCTATAATTATCACTTTACTGTGAAAAGGCTTGGTTATCATTTAATCTAAGTTCAATCAGCCCTGCAGAACTTTGGACAGTTTGACTTTTCTGTCCGTTAAATGCTGAAGTTGAGAACTCCCTGATCAACTCAAACAGGGCCTGTCAGTGAAACAGACATCTCCCATTGACGTCCACACTTGTCCAGCGTGGACATCTATCCAGTATTTTACATTGTATAAAGAAGACATCGTGCCACTGTTGTCTTTGTTCACCAATCATGTGCTCAATTCAAACACTAATTCAATTACCATGGCTAATGTTCTGACATTCATACTTCATACTTGAATCCAGAGATCACAAATATTAGGCTAAATCATGAAGATGTCATTATATAAAGTTGGCTGAGGCATTTAACCGATTGATGTGAAGGTAGACTTGGGTAGCACACTCCTACTGATGGACAGGACTTGCTGCTCCATCAAATCAATCACAACTAGACTGTTTAGAAGGTTTCTTTAGGTTTTATTCATATTGTCTGCATACCATGTTCTCAAATGTTATACTTTTTATCAAATGGTCTTGTCCTTTTAAGAACATAGAGAAGGTCCATTTTTTTCAACAGAACTCATTTGCAAATGTTTCTGGAATACATAGAAAATGAATACAGTATGCATGATCTCTTAATGAAGTGAGTAATGTTATGTTTGAATCTGGAGGTTAGAGATGATGGCTATAGTTTGTGGTGCTGTTGAACTCCCATGGTTCAAATATTCCAGTTTTTACTATTAACTCACACAAGTCAGATGGAAAAACTAGCTGAAATACCTGTTAAATTTCTTTACTAACATTTTTCTTCAATACAGATGAAAATGTTAAACATTAAGTTTATTTGCTTTGTCATGCCATCTCTATATATCACTGGTTTCATAGAGCTGGATATGTTATCCTGCATGTTTCATTTAATACCGTGAACATTTTCAGGAAGTGTGGCATAGATGCCAGGAGATGAGGGGATGATGAACGACCTAATGATCTTAGTTGGCTTTCTCTGAAATACCTAAATCATATGTAATCTAGGACTTTATGTATGTGGGAAAAACTTTTTTTTTTAAATCATTTCGTACTAGGCACAATCTCTTGGCAAGAAAATGTTAAATGACAATATAATTTTAGCATATGTTTTAGCATAATGCAGAGCTCTTTTTCACATATGTTGAATACTGGGAAGGCAGGTTAGGTACCTTAACAATATGATGAAAGGTATTACCTTGTCTAATTTCTCAATCACCTAAAAACGTTTTGTTCATTCTGGTTAAAGAATGAACATGCCTTTTCTATCTCTTAATAGCAGCTTTCATTTGCAGTGTATTTCATAATCATGGCAGCAGAAGAGAAACGGCATCGTGCAGAACACCTAGACAGAAACATCATCTCTGCATTACGCTGTAAATTAATGGCCAGGAGTGCCACTGGTTCAATAAAGATTGAATTAGAAGGCAAAAAGTATGCATTTTATAGCATTTGGTTTTGGTTAGGTTTTTTTTTCTAAGAACAGATTTTGAAACATATTGAAATAATTTGTAAATATGCTGGTGTATTTTTTTTCATTAAAAACTTGAAATGCGAAAAAAAGTTTTTACCTTGCAGCTGAAATAATTTACCAAGAATTATCATTTAATAAACTTTGGGCCAGTGGGTCAACTATGTGTGTCACTGGTTTACAAGGGAAATATAGCAGTTAGTATTGTAACAAAACTTTATGTATTGCTCAGCTGAGGGGCATAAAGTCTTAATCACACTGCAAAGGCAAAATCTAACACAAAAATATAAAAGACATTGTTTGGCCTTCATTAATTTTCTTACTTGCATGTAGATTTTTTGAAGACCAGGAATAAGGTCCCCGATCTTGCCAAAAGCAAGGCGTCCCACTCCAGACGAAGCACCGATACACACAAGGAGCACCCACTCTTTATCCGTTTCCTTGAACTGCTTTTTCACAAAGTACATCTGGGACAGATAAGAACAAAAAAACGGCTGAATGTTAGAAGAGCTTTGGGTGTTTTTGTGGTGAATAATGTGTTTTTGGCATTTAAAGATTTGAAATCTCTCATGCAAGCAGTGAGTAAAGAATTTCACGTTCCCATGCTCAATGCCTGAAGGTGGGGAACATAGCAAATGGGTGTACATGAAGTATACTTAGGGGCATTTTCAATTATTAGCCCATAGAGAGCGTTTTAAAATAATAAAACATCCTATCCTGAGTCTCGTGGTACAGCAGGACAGGAAGATCCAACACATATAGGTCACACCCTCCCATTCCCCCAAGTCCTGACCCCTAAAATCAGGTCCAAAACATGAAACCACCCTCTGAAGTCTTTCCTGAATATGCTTGTGAAATATTTTCTCTGCTTTGAAGCATTCTACATTCATCAATGGCCATAGGATAGGCATGTTTAGGGATACAGAGAGGCCATACAGGAGAGGCTTCCTGAAGCAATACAAAGGCCGGGGCTGTGTTTACATCTGGGCCTGGGCCTGAAACAACAGGCCTGACAGAGGGAGGCCAGAAATGGAACATCTGACATCTGGATAGAGAGAGAAACTTCACAGCTTTGTGTCTTTAAACTTCATCCTAATCCTTCATCTTCTCACTTTCTTGCTGTCTTTCACTCCAATTGGTCATAAGTCATGGCAGATGCTGGAAATATACTATCCCTGAAGTTTGCATGCACCGTAATTAATTGGCTTACAATATTGAAGATGTGAATTCTTTGACTTGGCAAATCTTAGACAGTATTAACTATAATTCTCTCAAAAAATATTTGATTGCAAGAACTAAGTTTTATCTCAAATACTCATTTACCATCCTGGTACGCATTCTTGCTGCAGTTTTCAGAAAATCAATTGCACCAGACAACCCACTGCACATCTATTATATAAATTTCCCTTGCTACATCCAATTCAAAGACAGCAGAAGGGCACCATTTTTAACAATTTATATATGGTTATAATAGTCCCAGGTATGTATCATAATGATGTCTAAGTGAAATTGAAGACTAAATAAAGAGGTCAGGATTATATAGACCATATTTGCACACATTCCAAAACACTATCATGGTATATACTCCTTATTGGGTTAAGTTTAAGCATAGCTGAGATGAATGGGAGGCAGCTAAGTAAAGAAAGTTTAGTATTCACAGACAAATGTGCATTAAGATCTATCACATTTAAACAAAATGTAACATATCGTGCTGATTTCACACTGGGTATATATATTAAATAGCAATTCTGGGGAATTGTATGGATAAGTTTTAAATGATACATTCAGTCCATAGCTGATTTAATCAAATTAAGGTTGGAAAATGTATAATATATTCATTTGTTATTACTAGAAGCATGTCAAGGAGATGTACTTACAAGATGAATATATGGCACAAAGTAGCCGAGTACAGCTGTAGCAACTCCAAATGCCCAAACCCGGTAAGTAACAATGTGAAACACTCGCAGGTTAAAGTACTTCCTGAGTCCAGCCAAGGCCATGCTCCACCTGCTTCTGCTTTGAGCAGTGCCTCCTGGCTGGGTTTGAGATTCAACAGGCCCTGGACCCATGGCTGTTGGCCCCATGCCTCCTCCAACATGTAGTAAAGGTTTGTATGTAAGCGCAAGCAGGGCCTGGACAAGCATGAAGAGACTGAAGATCTGGAAGGTCCTGCTGAGGCCAAGAGGGGCCAACACCTTTTTGAGAAAAACAGGGAGGCCCATGGAGAACAGGCTTGCACCCGCCGTCACCACACCATTGGCAAGGCCCAAGCGCTGGCGAAAGTAGTGGCCAAGGATGACCAGAGATGGCTGGAATGCGAAGGAGGAGCCACAGCCAAATAATATACCATATGTGAAATATCGCAGGCTCAGGGAGCTGCAATACAAAAGAAGACAAAGGACAAGATACAGATATAAATTACTTCACAGGATGCAAAATGAAGTAAAGCTCATTTGAATGGACACTCACATCTAAACAGTTCTCCTTTTGAGTAGCTTGCAGATCCTGCCTTTGTAAGCTGTATATGGATAAATTGACTTTTTATTTGGGTTTGTAAAATGTCCAACGGATTACTAAGTTGAGATGTTTACTTAAGTGATAATTGGAATGATTCAATAAACAAGCTTGCATTTTAAAAGTGTTTCCACGGAAAAAGTGGTAAAGTTGAAGTGGTATAGCTGTAGTGCTGACTTCCCTTCATTTTTAACATAAATAAAATGCAGCCAGAAAGTCAAAACATGACCAATGCACCTATGACAGTTGCTCAGCATCCAGCCATGGACCTTAAATGTTAAAAATTAGGAGCTAATATGTTTATTCACAATTGACCAGTTTAGTGTACAAACATCAATTGCATGGCTATTGTGATTTTAGGCTGTTTAATTCCCAATACGAACAGAAATTCGATAGATTGGTCTAGTAGTTGCATATGGTATGAATGAAGAATGTCACTACAAATAACGAGGCTCAGCATCATCTGCTTTTACCATTTACAATTGGTGTATTTCATGAATGTAACTTACTTTGCAAAGGATGTACAGAGCAGTCCTAAGAATGCTAGGGCTGCCCCACCAACAGCTGTTTTCCTACATCCAAAATGGTCTGTGAACATGCTGGCCACAGGTGAACAGAGGAAGATCATTCCCATGGCCAGAGCACCAACCCAGGCTATAAGAAGAGAGAGAATTAATTATGAGATTCATCGAACGCCCACAATTAAATCAGTAATCATGAATTTCTAACCAAGATGCTATCAGTTAACATATGTAGACACAATCATACAATTGCAGAAAAGAGTCAAGCACATGTGGCGTGCAATGTACCGTATGTGAATCAACAGGATGTAATACTGTGCACTACAACTGAAATGAGCACAATGAGGGGAAATTAAATCCCTTTCCTTCTTTGAAACAATACAGTGACTCATTTTGACAATTGTGCCCTTTATCCCAGATAATATTAAGCTAGTAGATTTGCCATTGCTATTTGCTATGGCTGACAAAATAATCAAAAACAAAATCTATAGCAATCTTTCAATCCCAACATAAGCCATATGCTAATGTCCAAATTGCAGGAGCTCTAAGTTTTGCTGCAAAGGAATCTCAGTGATCAAATCGCATTTCGCAGACAGATTTTAGCTTGAATATTTCTTTTGCAGTGTGAAATAATTTTTTTAAGAGCTAATGAAATTTGCAACAATACCTTTTCATCTAAAACAAATTTAAATTGTAAAAAACATGTAATGCTTCTTCATCCAAATATTCTTTGTTAATCATGCTGTGAAATAAGTCTTCACCTTGATTTGAAAAAAAACTTTGCATGTGCCATTTCCCAGGTACGTCAAATCATATGAATGTGAGGAAGTACATGACTTTGTCATATTCATATAGATGTAGATCCTATAAAGCATTCCACTTAATTATTTCCAATCATGCTTGATATTAACAACAATATGAATGACGATACTCGTTATTTTCATGTACTGTCTTCGTGTATGTCCGAATCATTTCTCTAGCAGATCTCAAACTGGATCGCAGTAGACAGTTCTCCCCAGTGGTGTAATATTCATCCTGTGTTAAAATATAACGGGGTAGAATCACACACAGAGACATTGCCTACCCTGAAATGCAAACAAATAAAGCCTCTGGGCGAGTCTCCAGGAGAGCAAAGGTAACCTTAATGTCTGCTGTGGTGTCTGGGCCTGGGCTTATCTGATCCAGCAACACCAGAAGAATAACACCAAAGGGAGAGACTTACCTGTCACATTTTCACAAACACACACACACTTCACTAACACTAATGGAAAAAAAATTTGAAAAGATACATCCACAGCAACATATGCTGTACATAACCAAACTGAGAGCGTTTATCGAGTCAAGTTGATCGAGCATGATAACAACCAGAAGTAATTATCTTGTAAAAATGGGCCTAATGAACTCTGTTTTGTTCCCAGAGCTGATATATTTATGTAAAAATAAACCCTCTAAACAGAGGGTTCATACTGCTCTGAAAAATCTGTTCCGTGCATTTTTTTTAATACAGTCATTTGCTCCAGGCACAGCATGCCCACAAAGAATAAGAACACTACCCCTCTGCAGGTTTTTAGAAATTGGTCAATCAGAAGGGGGCTTTCAAAAAGACAGGCTTAAAGAGACAGTGCCTCATTTCAAACAAGGGAGGAACAGTATGACTCCATTTTACCAGCCAGCATTGGCACATATAAGGATGATTTCTAAAATGCAGAGAAACTTGCTACGTTTATTAAAATGCTTCCTTGCTCAATGGCAGCATTTCATTCATGATTACAAAACTTATCATAAATTCTTTGTGTTTTTTGGGGGGGGAGGACTTAGATATCCCACTTCCCTTCTCTCAATTCAAACTAGTGTTATAGTTTTTACCTCAGTCAATGTGTCTAGTCAGTGACTATTTAATAACTAATCCTTTCCTCTGCAGCCATTGTTCTGTGTTTCTCAATTAATTATCATTTTTGACTCTCTTTGGTATTTAAAGCGTTGACCTATTTGTCTTCAATGAACCAGCAAGTAGTACTGCCTCCAATCAAATTGATGAGTTTTCCAATTCTCAGGTAAAACGTTTTAATATCTACTCGTTTTTATTCAAGTACTTTATATAAAAGATCAGAGAAAAAACAAAAAAGACCCGTGTCCAATCACCCCACTTTCTCCCTGTGTTTCAACCAGTGCTGCATCCAAAGTCCCCCAAATTCCCACACCCTCGCCACCGACAAACAGGCTGAATGGAGTGTATTCTTTACAGATAATTACTCACTGAACCCAACTTAAAGCGACTGTTTGAGGCCAAGTGTCTGTGTGTCTTGCGCATTTGTGTGCAGCAGTAAATTTCATGCAAAGGGGGAAGTGTCCCAAACATTTTATCAAAGAGTTATTAAAGTATTCATGATGTAATGACATAAAACCTACCTATTTCACAGATGCTAGCCAAAGCTAATACTCCCTAATATTCAAAAAAACTGGGGGACAAGAGAAAATTTTGCACACACGTAATCTTTTAAACATGTGTGTAACCGGAGTACAATAAGCGTCCAAGATAGAAATATTTGATCATTTTTTTATTACTATAGTAGTTTGGATATATGATGTATGTGTTCTATCGAGGTCATAGGATATGAAAGAGGGGTGAAGCCTTTGAACCTTGACTTTGCCACTGACCCCTGTAATCAAATATAAGTATTATGACTCAAAAGACCTAAAACTCTGCCCAAAGCCAAAATTTGTTGAGAAATTATTACGGAATCAACCTAACTTCTCTGATTTCAGCTCCACCTTTGCCTTTTCATGTTTAAATTATAAATTGAAAATTGTGAGAAGGAAATTCAAAAAGGAATACATTTTCATAATTATACTGAAGCATAGATTACTTTGTATGTAATCAGTACAATCTATTCTAGAGCAAACTTTATGCAAGTATGCTATGTAATAATAGGCAAGACTATTGCCCATAAGTATGGTGGTCCCCGTATATAGGGTGAGGAAATAGCAAGAAATGTATTCAGATTAATTTTACACCTGGTCTCACCTTATGCAAACAAATGTGGAGTCAATAAGGAGTCTTAGTGCTGCTGTTGTATTGACATGATGGACATCAAAACACGCAGTTCAACATTATCATTTGAATATATGCCTTGGGGAAAACATTCTACTTTTAAATTTGAGCATTAAACATATTCAATATATTTTCTGAATGAATTAAAATCTTTATATCGTAAAGATTTAACAGAGTAAAGAATAATCTACACTTGCATGATGATAAGTTTATGATGGAAAACTTCTTGTTTGACCTTCTTTCCCCAGCACCAAGTGTACAGCATTACAATAAAATCCTTTATATTAATATCCAAGTAGATATATAACAGCCAGAGACAATTTAAACATTCAAATCTTTTCTGGTGTTGGACTGACAACCAAAGCAGGGTTGTAATTTCAGCTGTATTTTTTTTCTTTAAACCATTGCTTACATTTTTCGAATTGCAGAAAAAAACAATTTCAATAGAACAAGTGGTATTATTTCTTTGTTTCATGAAGTTTAACATATAGCTGACTGCACAGTCTCTCAAGAGCCATCTTCATGTAACATACTTGAAGTGACCCAATTCTAAATTGTCATTTGATGACGCCCAGCTCGGATATGCATCATGATTATGTAAGGTTGGAAACATGTACATGGAGTCACATATAATTAGATACTTATCAGGTCTCATTCCAAGTGTGAAAATTAATCCTGTATGAATTACATACATAGTTACAATTGTGCAATGCAAGCAAACATATCAGATATTTGCTGTCATTAAAAGCAGCATGTAATTGAGTGATGATTTCACGCTATAATTATGGCATTTACAGGGCCCTGTGCTTGATGATGGAGAAAGGGGTAATGCAGTGGGGAATGAGGACCTTAAAGAAGCTTCAGAATGATGAGATCGACTTCAGAAATTTTCCAGTATATTTCTTTGCTCATATTTCTTTGTGAATTGAACATTCTCTCTTACTACTATGACAAAATCTTCTTCTTTTTTTCTTCCTTTCGGCTTCTCCCTTCAGGGGTCGCCACAGCAAATCAACTTCACCATCTACCCCTATTCTCTGAATCCTCCTTTCTCACAACAACTAACTTCATATCCTCTCTCACTACCTCTGTGTTTCTTTTTCTTTGAACATACATGTGTTATCAACCTCGTGATATAGATATCAGACATGGGCATCTTTAAAGCTTAATGTAAGCAGACAGTAGAGAATGTCAGGAAAATGATTCAATCGGAAACTGACATTTACACCAGCAATATCCGGCCGAACAAAAAAGTTAGAAGATATGGGAAGATTACTGGTGGGCCAAACCTGTTTTAGGGCAGCAAAGCTACAAATAAGGGCTGCTAAGCTTTGGGTAAAAGCATTTCAGTAGTTAACCTGTCAGTTTGATTTTAGGGGCTTTAGGGTTTTTTTATTGTCTCCCATCTCTTTAAAAATCATGGTATTTCCCTGTATGTTGGGCTTTTTATATGGTAGTGATTGTTGGAGCTGGATGAGGGCGGTATTTCTCAGTCCTAATGATACACCGAAAATGAAGATTTAAAAAAAACATCTTCGACACGTCCTACACCGACAAGCTGACTGTGATGTAGTGATACTTTCTGAATGGCCAAAGACCTATAAAAGTTACGAAAAAAAAATAAAAATCAGAATAAAACAAAGTGTTTGAATAGCAGTGATATTACAGTGACAAAGTAGTGACAGAATTGTGTTTCAAAGGAATCCCACAGATACAGCCTTTGTATCAGTTTCTGAATAATCTGACATGATGACATCATTTGTTTCAGTAAACCTGCTATTAGTTTGCACAAAGGTCATTGATTTAGGACATTTGATAGCATGATTACAAAAACTGAACAACAAAAAAAATGTCAGCAATGAAACTAATGAAAAGCAACTGTAAATGTACCAAAAAAGAATTCCCAAGATCTATTGAGCAATTCTATAGTAACTGATAAGAAGAGAATCTGAGGAAATAGTGCACTGATTGGGTGTAAAAAAAAAAAAGCAAGGTTTTGGTTTTGAGGTAACACACATGTAAAGGGAAAATGATCAAATAGTGAATAAAGATGTTGCAGAGATCTGTGAAAGACTCAAAATTTATATAGTTTATGCTTTAGGTTTGAAAATCTTAACACTAACGTGTTAACAACAATATTTTACGGTTGAATATACATAAATAATTGTCATAATCATCATTATTATTATGAAGAAGAAATACCTTTATTGTTACATTCAGTTATACATACAGCACAACATCAGTTAACTTTGACCACTGCATTTAACCCATCATGGATGAACCATGAGCAGTTGGCAGCTGAGGAGCAGCACCAGCGGAGGAGTTAGGGATTCAATGTCTTGCACAACAACACTTTGAATGGCTAGGAGGAGTGCAGGAATCAAACCGGGAATGTTCGGTTCCAAGGACAACCGCTCTAACCCCCTGATCCACGCCACCCCCAATTATTTGTATTAAATACTTCTTGATTTAGTGTACTAAAAATGTAATTGTATCTTGAGAGCAGCACAAGAAGGCTTTTGTAACATCAGCTACTTGACAGCATGATTAGATTCTCTCAGACTCTCAGTATATTATTCCTGAATTTAACATAAGACATTTGTCAGGGTAGTGAGAGGAATGATGCCATGTGAGCCATTTACAACCTGTTGTATAAAACAATTAGCAATACCTTATTTTCTTTGACTTCTCTCCAGTTGTACCAGCTGAGAAACTTGGAAATAGACACCTTCAGCTACTGATATCAAATTTAGCACACACACAATGGAAATTATCTTTAAAGTGTTATACATGAACTATATATTGTTCTTTACAGACCAACCAGACCTGAACTCATTCCCCTTCTCTCCAGAATGCTATAAATCCCACGGCAATACCTGAACTGCTAACCTGGGATTTCCAGCTTCCCTGGAGATTCTGGTGAAATCTGAGGCTGCTGAGCAACAGTACAGCACCCCACAGTATGTTCGCTGTCAGAGAGGTTTATGTGTGACCACTGGCAAATTCTGTCTGCTGACTCTGTGTTTAATAGATGTTTTGCAAATCCGATAAGATGTGAAAAAGGATTGCACTTTGGCATAGAACTGGTCGATTGAAATTTCCACACTGTGTGCATTCTATTCAATTTTAGTCCAGACTAGAGTTTATGTTGATTGTAATTGGTTACATGAAAAGTATGTCCAAGGATCTTGCAATTGTGTTAAAATTAATGCCAAGTTCATATAGTTCTTTTACAAATACCCTGTAGAGCAGTGTTTAACTTTGGTATTAACAAATAAAAGGGACTTCATTCTGCTGACAGTCTTTCACAATAAGGACATTATACTGTTCAAGAAAACAAAATTAAAATGTCAGATGATTAGAGAATGAAAAGTGAAGAATTTCTCTTTAAAACACCCATGTACAACTCTAACAAAATAAGGAAACTGATTTTAAAAAGGCCTATTTTTTCTAATCACTGTACCTTCTGATATGTTTAATACTATCAGTCAGTGCTTAAGTACGAAAAAAAGACATAAAATATTGTCGCCAGTTGTTTTCATCTCTTTCATCAACTTTTATAGGATTTGTTTTTGAGACTTATGAGGAAAACAGGCTTTGGATGGATATTTTTATTTGCATGTGGCCCCAACAGAAATGAAATATTCATGTGTCTTTCTCTATTTACATCATACAAAAGTATTTGCAACTCGACACATTCCTCTCCTCCTCATTACCCTCTTTAACTTAAGACTGCTGATCCCCGCAGTGGGACTCACGAACTATTTAACAAAGGTCATCTTTACCCTTGAAGTGTTAGTACTCATCCCTCTTTTCAAATTCCCTCATCAAATTGAATATAAACTGTAAAAAAATCAAGAGTTGAAATTTGCTAATTGGCAAAGCAGATAAAAGCAGCTCTTAAAATGGATAGACAAGAAGTGCAAACAACAATAAATGAAAAAACAATGAAAAAAGTAATCAAAATTGAGCTGATGCTTTGATTTTTTCATCTTCTACTCTTTAAGATGGATATTAACCTGAGTTTGCAAATCACCCGTGTCTTCAATTCATTTTTTGGAAAGGATGCATGAAGTGCAAAATGCTTCCCGCCACATGTTCATTTAAAATAGATTTTATTATTTTCTTATATTCATTGGCATTGGGTTGCAATAATTTATAATTAGAGACATAGTTTTCACATTGAGTTTGGCATTTAGGAGGAAAAGATAATCATGTTTTAACACTTTTGTAGTTGGTAACTATTTAATAATGGTCTGATTTCAACAAAAAAGGAGAAAATTAATCACTTAATATCAATTTAGAGTACTTTATTTGTTAACCAAATTTAAAGGATATTCGAGAACTCGCATTTTCCCATAAAAAAATGGTTTACGTGTATCCTACCTGCTTTGCAAGAATTAACGAGGAAAAATTAAGTTTCTGCCACTATCCATTGAGTTGTTACTTAATAGCTGGATTTTAATTGGGTTCAGGGTTATAAATGTATCAAATGGGTTTTAGTTCAGGTTCAAATGGAATTTTGATTAGCTTGGGCATTATGATGCTCAACTTTTCCATCCCCGTTGTAGACGTGGAACACGCAGAAGTGGAGAAAAGTGGAACAAAAACTGCAATAAATTACAATTGGAGGACGCGCAGTTTTACAGATTGAGTATATTCAAAATTATCAACAGAATAAAAAATTGTCATTTCTCTTAAAATGTCTTATCCAGAATCAGTTATTATGTTCATCTCAGAATAGGTCCCTAGGTACACAGTGTGCAAAAACTGTCTTGTTTTCAGTAAGCTGTCCTACTTTGCTTTCCTCTTATTTTGTGATCATGAGGGTCGGATTGAGCCTCCTAGTTTAATCCTTTCACATATGAGAACTCTGAAAAACCAAGAATTAACCACAAGGACTACCAGAAAATAAAATACTTAACAATATTGCATCCACCCCCAACCCCACCCCCGCCATTCCTAAAAGAGAGAATGTAATACCAATGAAAACAATACAGTGGTGACAAAACTATTAATCCAACTTTACATCAAATAAAGCTTGTAAGTCATTTCTTGTCACACTGCCATCAGACACAAATGCAATTTACATGTATTAGTAGTAAAAAGGTGCAAGAGACATCTTATGACGTTGAACCATAGTTATAGTATATGACTATAGTTATAGTATATAACAGCTGAAATGAGCCTGATGAATTCTTGGCTACTAGCTTTGGCAGTTTATTAATGTATCCTCTAACTATTTTTATGACAATGGTACTCAGATGAATTCCAGGGAACACTTACAGACCATAATCTCTCCCGCAATCCTAGCCTTTGTTTGGGACTGTGAGTCTTGAAAGGATTTCGAGGAAAATGCCCTGCTCATGACACCCCTACCCCAACATTTACTTCAGTCATTTCAAAGATTTAGAAAAAATATGAATCTTTACAAACCGACTGTTCGATTGAGTGTTTATCAAAAATTGATCGGTTTGAATTTGATAATATTGAAGAAAATGTGATATGTAAGATGATAAATATATGATAATTATGGGAATGTTGGCCCCAAAGCTTCATTAAAACTAAGTTGTTGCTGAGTTTGTGAACTTATTCAGCTCTCAGGCTTCATTGCATCAAAACAACAATCATGTGCACAATAATGCCAGATCCCATTAACTTGTGATGACGCCTAAACAGGTTAAAAATTATTTATCCTATGTTCACAAGCTTTGTTTAGAGAACAAGCCAATGAATTAAAATGTAACTCAAATGCCTGATTCCACAGAATGAATACATGATTTAATGTTGAAAATTTTTGAAGCACCCAGTATATTAAGAGAAGAAATAGAAGCGCTGCTGTCACCAGACATCCGGTCAGCTTTTTGCAGAATAGAATAAACTGCCTGAAATTACATTCGTAAACTTAAGCTGGATTTAATGTAAAAGCATTTTCTTGTCATGCCATCTCCCTCCCTCTGCCATTTGTGTTTCTTTCTGCTGCAGATAGTCGAATAATACATAAGTACAAGGGGCAAGAAAACTAAAGAGAAAAAGAAAATCTTTGATACTTACAATTACATGAAACATTTTAATTACTTTAAACAAGACCCTTTTTGGAAAGCATGCCCCAAATTGTTCAGTTGATCTACAGACTCCCTTGTGACTGAGGTAAACTTCTTTAAGTTTTGGCCTGCAGGAAAAAATACATTATGAGAAGTTTTTGTTTGCATATTTTATTGGGTGAACAAACGGTGGTTGAAGCGAGATATGTTGATGAATAAAGTATTGTTGCTCCACCAAATCCATGTTAATAACTCAATAACAACACTCAGAATTCTATAACAATGACAGAGCAAACAAGAATACTAACCACACTTTTTATTTGTTTGGTGGACGAATTCCATTATCTTTTTTTAGTGAGAGCTAAAAGGCCAGGAAGTCTTGACCTGCCCTTGAACTCTTGACTTGCTCCTCGTTTTTTCAGACTTAGGATTTAATGTGACTTATCAGCGTGGCAGCCTCTGAGCATTTCACTGCCCCTATAATGAGTGGGGGATTTTATTAGATATTGAAGCCCTTTGTTCTCCCCATGTTAATACTAAGTTATAATAATAAGCCTTGACGGAAACAAAACACGCATTCAGGGAAAACGTGAGCAGCCTACTTACCCACTTTGAATTGAGTCGTCTTATCGTCTGGATCTGCGTGCTCTTTCGCCAGCATGACGTGCAGGATACCAAAAGAGTTCTGAATTCCGAAGATAGACCCGTTGCACCAGGTCGCTGCGAAAACCACCAACCAGCCGTAACCTCCTTCGGGTGGGATGAATCCGCTTCCGTGGCCGTGCCTCTGCACCTGGACACCCGTCTCCGATTCAGCAGCTGGGGACACGGGCGCCTTGCAATCGGCCTCGATCAGCTGCACGGTGCTGTACGACGCTTGCTCATCATCCTTCGCCTCCGGTTCGCGAGAAACGTCGGGCTGCTCCATCTGAGGATCGGCAGCCGGCTGCTCTGCCCCGGATTCTGTGCTGGGAGGCTGCGCCTGATTCCCTAACCCGTTGATCCCCATGCCGTGTGGTTTGTCGGAGGTTACTGTGGGATCTTGGCGCACATGTCGGAGATATAGGTCACTGACATAAGAGCGGGGATTTGAATAACAGGTTTGATTGGCCGCCAGCCAAAATGTACAAGAGCGGCAGACAAGCGCCCTACACGTTGTTTGCAACCAAAGTCCGAGCGTCAACTTCAAAGACTAAACCCCCCGACTTGCGAAGCGTAAGCATGACATTCTGGCCGTCTGTATATTCTGCTGAATAAGAAGCCACAGCCCCTTTCGCTTTCAGCCGTTCTTGGTGACACCTTCTAGACACTGAGAGATGTTGGATTTACTTTTGCTGGCTTCTCTGTTCATTGTGAGATAGTGTTTATCAACCTGGAGGGAACCTCCGCTTCGCCTCGACACCGCGCGGCCTTCCTACCGGTCCGACGACAGCCCGTTCCCACCCCTCACGGAGGCTACAAGGAGCGACAAGACGATCCTCTGCTATCGTCCAATATCTTCACAAACTGAGCAAACATGAAATAGGTAGGCCCAAGAGGGTCCGCGAGGCTGCTTCTTCCATAGTACACACAGTGTTCCCCGGCCGTCATTCAACAGCTGGCCTCCGCCTCCCTTTCCCGGTAGACGATCGCTGAAAGCCAATGGTTGAGCTCCTTGCTATTGTGGGAGGAGTTTGTACTTCGGCTACGCCTCGGATTTACGGAAACACCCGAAGAGCGTCCGTACAACTCGGTCAGTTGAAAGTGCTTTGAGAAAAGCCAATAAAATGTCCCAAACAACGCGATGTGCTATGAAAGACTGAATTTTCTTAAATGCTACATGCAGTTTATTCTTTGACCAAATACAATAACCATGGTGCCTTTGGGTAAATACCTATATTCAAACGGTAATTTTTCCAACAAAGCGGACTCTCTTTATCTCTCTCTCTCTCTTTGTCTCTCGCTCTCTCTCTCTCTCTTTCTCTCTGTCTGTCTGTCTATCTTTTTGGAATCAAAACCGCTCACTGAGCACAAATAATTGAACAGGGGGCTCTTACCTTCTCTCTCATTACTTAATTGTAGTGTACAGGGGCTTTATTTCTGCCTATATAATAACAATGTGTTTACTTGTGTAAAAATAGCCTTTAATGGGAATCAAAAATGTTGAGCTGTCTTTACAAAGACAAACAATAGACTGTTTTTGCACAGTTCGGTTACAGTAACAACAATGCACCACTAAGTGGGGCTGTGCTACTTTGTGAAGGACTGCTCCGCTCACAGGAACAATATTTTTCCCGGAGTTACCCTCCCGAGTCTTAAGTGAAGGGTCATTGTTTAATAAAGTGTAATGGCTCTTAAGCTCACTTATGATATCCTAGGTGTCAAAATATCAAGCATATTTCACACAATACTTTTTTCATGAGTAGTAAAGTGCAGTTATAAATAATAAAACTGATTATGCATTTTTTTTGTGTAGCTATTTTTGTTTCAACTCCCTTTCCACATTGGAGATGTCGAACTAGGAAAGCCGAGGCATAGTTCGTAACATCATGGCTGTATTCTAAGTACTGACTGCAGAGACACATTCAGACAAATGATCATTCCAAGGAGAGGCCACAACATAATATAAACAAATGCTTAATAGGCCATTGGAAATAATCTTTTCACTCTCACCTAATCCCGACGTTCTGCAATAAGTGTTGAAATGGGATGAAATCTGGCATGAGTAACAACATATTAATAGTCATTAAACTAGTCATTTATGAAGTTTCTACACTGATCCATTCAGGTTTTCTTCTCCTATTCAACCTGTCTGCATATATAACTTTGCCACAACAATCCAAGTGTTCCCAGTTGTGTCTACCTCAAAAAGCTCCTAGTAAATGCTGCCTTATCAATGAGATGTTGATGATGCACTCATAAAATGACTCATCTCCTTTCGTTTTTCCTAGCCTACTGTGACAAGTCAAAGATTCTTAAAAATAAATGAATACACTGAAGCAGACACAAACAGTTGTGTTTATTTACTGTATATGATCTAAAAGCTCAGAACCAAGCAGTCTAGTCTTTAAGTATGTTAGTATTTGAGAAACTCAGAGCTGTGATGTAGTAATGGTGCCCCAGGTTCTAAATCCATTTGTAATTTCACTTTCATTATTTATGGGTGTGATGTACTGCATGATATGTCAGTAACAGAGTAGGACATTGATGGTATGATGATGAGGTTTAGTAACATCAAAGAAACAAGTAGCAGAGTTTACTCTAATTTGTGATCATTATCTATCGCAGGTCCACCGTCAAATAAATGGGCATAAAAAAATATCTTCAGTACAGCACGGAAGATTACTCCCTTTATAAAGCATGTATGTTTAATATGACATATTCAGAACAAGGAGATCAGTTTAACTGTGAAACATTCCCATAGTCACCAGAAAACTAATTTGTCCTGGACCTAATGTTGTCTGGGTTCCTGACATTAAACCAAAGCTTCTCGAACGAGAGAAATCAAAAACTGCTGCTGGGGGAATAATGAACGTTGATCTTTATCACAAATATCGACTTTAGCCTCAAAGAATTTTAACCTGACATGTCTTTGTCTAAAAAAATTTAGCGAATTAGATAATAATGCGGGACGTATTGTCAGCTTTACAGTTAGAATTCTATTTGGGTTCAAATCAATGCCCACAAAGCTTCAAGCAAAAGAACTGAAAGGGTAAAAGTCTTACTTAAGGTTTTCATCATCTATATTTTGGCTTTATGTGTTTGCCTTTTTGTGTTTGACTTTTTTCTTTTTTTTGTTTTGCAAATCTGTCTTTACTTCTGTTGTAAATCGTTTGTTTTAGGTCAACAAGTTTGTCAGTGTTTAAGAAAGCATTTAGGATTTGATTTAAAATAGGGCCCTCAACAAAACCTACCACATAGTACTAGGATTTTACCATGGGATTTATCTTTCTGCCAGGAACTCTTCAGAGCAAACTTTTCTAATTTTGATAAACATCCTCGAACAACTAGATGTTCTTGTGTTGCTTTCCTGAAAACTTTAACTTGAAATTATATCAGATTCAGTCATGCCTGATTTATTTTGGCTTTCAATCAGCTAAAATTTTGATATCCCTTCTTTTGCTTGGAGTGAAGGTAATTTCGGGCCAGAGATGAAAACAGGGTGCACAGAGTTAACAATGCTTTCAAATATCAGGGTGAAAACATCTGGTACCTCTCAAGATTTGTTTTCTTTGAAATCTTCAATGTAAAGTCAAAGTTGTTTCGCAATTCTTTTATTTTAATATACAAATAAATGAGCCTCCAGCCATTTCCTTCCCCAAAGAAATGTTAACCCATTTGTTGCAATTCACCGAAACAGCAATAATTTCACTAAAAGTTTAACTTGAAGTTTTGGAAAGAATTCCCAAAATATGCACCACAGGCTTCTGGGACTTCTCATGGTAGCCCATCGTAATCACATGTCTGTTTTAATTGGTCCCGATTCGGAAAACATGCCACACTACCCACTACAATTCCACTATGACTTTTTTCTCTAAATATAGTAGTTGAAAGAAAGTTTCATGGAGTCTTATTACAAGAATAGTATTCCTTTTGAATAACTTGTAAGGAGTCAAAGCATTAGTGATGCTTCCGGTTTGAATAGAAATATCCTAAATCTTTGGAGAGGTGTGAGGAGTAAAAAGAATGAGCATCTGCATATCAGAAGCATGATGTCAAGAGGCCCACACAGAAATGTGTCTGACCAAATCATGTTTTTAATCCTGAGCCAGTAAACGTGGGAAAGAGCAGATTTTTTGTTTAAATTCCAAAGTGGCTGTTGGGAAGTTTTCCCTGAAATACCCCAATTTTCTGAACTGAATGAAGAGTTATGTTTTTGTGGCAATGTCAACATCACATGATGATGTGGCATATGTTAAGCAACACGCCTTTAAATGCCATTGTGATGGGAGAGGATTTTTGCACTGGCAGGGTAGTTATTATCTGGACTAACATGATTCACTCTGGGTTCCTTTATTCCTCAGGGGCCTTAAAACCACAGCCTTTTTTTCTGAACTTCAGCAAACTAGCCTCTCCTCTGAAAGTGGAAAACCATAAATCATGAAAACTGTCTCCTTCGAGATGTTTCATCATTGCTTGTCTGAAAGTCAGTGAAGACAAAACACTTGTATCAGTGTTTCAATCTAGTTTTGTGTTTGCATCTTCTGTGCTTCACTTGGTTTCACCTGAGTCTACAAAGTCTGCATCGCCTGATGTAGACTTTGATTTGAGAGTGATCAACCTTTATACAGTTTAACATAAGGGTATGAAGGCATGCAAATTGTTTCAAATACCTTATACCGTGTACTTTTGTTTTTCCCACTGATATTAGATGGAATATGAAAAGGATTTGAAAAAATATATATTGCTTGAGTTCCATAATCAATTCTTTACATACTTTTTTCTGTTTGCCTTGTTTTCCTGTTGGCCCTAGAGAGTAGTTGCATGAGTAATTTTATCTGTGTTTGTTGAGTTCACTCTCTTCAAATGGGTCTCAAAAATTGTGCAGTACAGAGCTCTGTATCAGAGTACATAACACACTCGCCAGTGGTCCCTCAAATAATGAAGGTGGACTTTCAACAACCATGATATTGTAACAAAATTGATTAGTAATAGATAATTTGATTTGGATCTGTTTGTGTCCTAATGTGTGAGAGTGTCGTTATTACGTAAGGAACCAAAATCCCTGGGGGTAAAAGGGCTGCAAGAATAGTAGCTGAAGAAAAGAAGTTGTATGGCAGTAGACTTGATCGAAATCATTTTGAAAGCTACATTTCACACACATTGCCCGGCTCTTTTTTAGTAACAACCCATAAAACTCCCAACTTAATTATGTTCAAGACAGCACGAAACAGAATTTGACCGTCTTTCCTATTTGTCATTTTTTTCTACCCACACTTCCCACAACTCCCTTTTATGAATAATTGGAAAAGATCCAGTTGTTTTGCCATGATCAAATTTTCTTCTTTATGACCGAAGAGTACTCATGGAAGTACACAGTCTCCTAATCTCATTTAAATGTATCTCGACAAATGCCTTTTTTATATGGTTGGTTGGAACTGGCCATGAACTGAGCAAAAAAAAAGTATTTTAATTTGTCATAATTCAAGAGCTGCCTCAAAGAAGAGGAACAGAAGGAATGTAGCAATGCATAATTAAGTAAACTTTTGACGTTTAGAAACTGAAAAGGGAGGCCTCCGCCTTCTCTTCTCTCTCCAGCTTGTGCACTTTGAATAAGAATTAACCTACCTACTCTGCCAGCCTCAGCCCAGTAATAGGAAGTGAAAGCCTTTTAGATTTTGCCCCAGCTTCAGTCACAATGCGGGCCTCAAGAGGCGGAGGGGCCCTACAATAAATACACTTCCATGCATTCTTCACCCCCCACTCAAAGGGACACAAAAACAAACTGATGAGCCCTCATGTCCTGGTCATTTCATAACAACACCTGCACTGTGTGTTGGAACGTTTTGTCAATCTTTTGGATAAGTCATCACAAACACGAAATTGCACAAACACATACTGCAACAAGTACAAGCCTGCCTGCCTGAGACTAACCGCATCAATATGCTGGGCAGCACATGGTGACTCTGCCCCCTCTCCTCGTCATGTTTCACACACAAACTCCAAGTAAAGGAAAAGCCCTGCAGAAAAAGAGAGAGAGAGAGAGAGAGACCGACATGAAGTGAAAAAAGACAGAGCAGGGAGTAGGACGGAGAAAAGTGGGGGTTGAGGCTCCGAGAGGAGAAGAAAAGGGGATGTTGAGGAGGAGGAGGAGAGGCAGGGCAAAAGCTCAAGACGGTGAGAGCTGAAAGCATACTGACTAAAAGCTGAGGGTAGACGGCGTTTAACAAGCAAGACAAAGACGAAAAAAACAACTTCAAATACTTCTCACCAATTCACAGGTATGGTCCATGTTTTCCTGAACTTCCTTTTCAAGTTTTTTGCCAGTCATTTAGCACTTCAATATGAGGCTCAGGAAAAAAGGAAAGGGAATGTTTTTTGTTTTTTGGGGGGAAAAAAAATCAAGTCATCTGTGTCGCATGAACACATGTGCGTGGAGCCAGAACCAACTGAAAATCCATTTGTACTTCAGCTCTGTTTGAGTTCCCACACAAACCAGTGGGCTCACAGCCAACAGCAAATGGATGCACAGATGGGGGTCACACCAATAGTTAAATATTCCTTTCAATATGCTACAGTTATTTATCTAAGGGAGTTTGCAGCATACAAACCATTTCACATCTTTGATCTTCCACCAAGCCTTTCACTAGCCATAAACAAAACAGGATCATCAACTTTCATTTTAGTTTCTCTTTAAAGTTTTTTTCCTTGATCTGTGAAGGAGGAGAAATTTTAATGGGAAAAAAAATCATAACTTGCCAATGTGGATCAATACATATTTTACATCTGTGTATTGATATTGTATTCATAATAACTGTATTCTTGATAGTAATTTATAATTTGTAAAGTTTGATTGCTTAAATCACTGGCTGTTTTTTATTCAGAATCTCAAGGCAAGTTTATCCATGGTGAAGTTTACACTTGATGAAATAAGGGAGAAAGGTACTGTCACTGACTTTAACTGGGCATATCCAAAACAGAAACGCAACAGTATCTGAATTCTCTAAAAAGAACAGTGTTGCAGTAATAACCCCATAGAGATTACCTCGAATAATTCTGAGGTTGCTATGACTGTGATTTGTCAAACTTCAGAGGCATTAGGTAATTTACTTGTTACTTTTTTCTGTTTGAAAGAAATATGGTGATTAAAGGATGGAATTTTCAGGGTTTCTGAAAAACTGACTTTGGGCATTTATATATCTCTTAAAGCCTTTTTGAAGCAACACAGTGGTGTCATCAAAAAAATAGGAGTTAAAGAACAAATATACAGAACAAAGTGAAGATGCAAACTTTACGTTGCAATGTAAGATAAATTCTCTTTTTGTTTCTACATGGTCCTTTTGAGATCCCCAAAGCTGCTTTACAACAACAGTTAGTCTTTCAGACAACCCTAAAACATGCATTAAATGACAATAACATTAAAAAAAACCACTGCAAGCAATTTTGACTGGGTGAATTTGATTTGTTTCTTCGATTAAAAACTCAGATAATGTGCTTTGATTTGGGTTGGTGACTCATTTGTATCAATGTTCCTTCTAAACTACAAATAATTTTATTCATGATTATCATGTCGCTGCGCAGAATGAAGCCCGACGGCAAGATCCCAACTCTGTTTCTTCTTTTTCTGATGGCCTCACCCCATCTCCACCTCCTCACCAATGCATCCACTGATTCAGCTCCTGCCACTTTTCCTTCAATCAAATTCATAACTGGCTTTGACATTGAGGACTATGAGCAAGAACTTGAGAAACCTGAGGTAATTTCAACCATGAGAACTACAGTCCTTCGAAGAAAGATGCAGCATTGCAAGTACAATCCCTGCCTGGAGAATCAGCCACCCTGTGCCCAATTGTCAGCAGAGACAGGGTGCCTCTGTCCTGGGTTTAGTGGAGCTGATCAGCCTCCTCATGCCCCATTTATTAAAGCTCTGCTGCCTATGAGTGAGGGGACTGACAAAAGGCAAGTAACAGTCCACTGGTGTGCTCCATCATCTGTTGTGTCACATTATAGGGTGGAGGTTGAAGGAAGAGAAAACCATGACCTTGAGTTTGGGGCTGGTTTGCGGCATGGTTTGTTGGGAAATTTGGAGGCTGGGACCAAGGTGTGTGTGCAAGCAGTCAACAAAGCAGGATACAGTGAGCCCTCAGAGTTCTCCTGTAAGCGGTATGAACTTCCTGAATCTTCTAACCATAACATGTTGGTCGGAGTCATCGGGGGGGGAATCGCCCTCCTTCTGCTCATTATCATAACAGCCGTGATCATTTGGAGGCATCAATTGTACAAAAAGGCAAAAAGAGACAATAGTAATGGCCTTGGGAACCCCTCTTACAGAACAGAGGAAGCCTTATGATCCTGACCTTTTTAGGACTAATACACCATCACTATCTTCCTTGAAGAGTACCCCTTGAAGCAGGACAGGACAAGAAGCAAAAATAAGAAAGAAAACTCACACAGTTGTGAATCATTGCAACATTGTTTACTGTCCTGTCTCAAAGACTGTGTAAATATATAGAAAATGTCTGCAGGAGTGTAATTGAATAACATCTACATAGAGTTCAATGTGTGTGTATTTTTTTGTAGTAGAGTTGCAAGGTTATTTGCTGGCCAATTAACCTCTCCTGTTTTTTTAGTGTGCCACCGACAAGTTTTTAGGAGGAATACTGATGATATTGAAATAAACTGAAGGGTATTTTAATAAAACTTGTCAGATGTCTTGGCTGATTTTTTCTGAGACAACGTTTCTTAGGAGACCACAGATGGATTTTGAACATATGGATTGGGTCATATTAATCAATTGCAAAGGTTCGGTCTCTGGTCTCACCATCAAAAATAATCCTCAAACTATTCAGAAACCTCTTTCTGTAATGTCGAGATAACTTCACCTTATCTGTTTAGTTCCACTTCGAATGTGGTTTGACAGCAAACAGATAACCCACCACAACGATAGTATGAACTTTGACCTGTTCACGTCGTACGTGTCGCTAGGCGGCAGTGTGATTGTGACAGCAGTGTCCTTCGACAATCCTGAGACTGAAGCCGTCCACAGTCAGCGTCTCTTCCGGCTAAACCGGTTGCATGTGACAGGAGGACTGGAGGCAGGGCAGGGGGAGGCCTGGGCGATTGGAGGAAGGAATCTGGTGGAACTATGTGGCCCTTGAGACGTGCCATTCGCCCATTTATCATGTCGAGCAGGATGGCGTCCTCAGGTAAAGCTTTTTTTTTCCAGACTTCCCTCTCGTTTACTGTTAAGTAAACGGCAGAGCAGCGTTTGTTTACCTGTACCGCCGCTTTCAAAAAGTGCTCGTCTCGGTTATTTGTTCAATAACTATTGTATACATTTTAAATAGACACGTTATTTAATACATCCCTAACCTGCAGGCTAAACAAACTCAAAGAGTCTTATTGACTCAACAAACGTGAAGGTTCAGGTGAGACTATGTCTTGGAGACAGACTTAGGAGAATTCGGTTTCGCAATGAGCTGGCAGATGAATGAGCTGATATCGTCACATCTTTACAGGGCAGAGTGCATTTTTGATCCCTTACTGTGCTATAAACATGACATGGGCCGGTTGAAACGGTGCCTGGTATGTGAGAACGACAGACAAAATACATCTCCTATGACACAACACAATTGTAATCATCATGCAAACCAATTTTCAAAAATAGAATCAGAATCAGAAAAAACAGTATTTGTCCCCTAGGGGCAATTTTAGGGCACATTGGGTAGCAGCATCAAATTGTAAACAATGAATATAAGGGTAAATATATATAAAATACAGGTAAAAACAAATACCTGTACGAAAATGATTTACATTACTAAACATCACATATCGTGTCTTTTTAACAAATGTATGCTGTCATTTATTGGGAGCATGTTTCCTCTTTCGTTACAGTCACTGAAGAAATCTCTTATGAGGATTTGAAGGCCCTCCTGGAAAAGAGCCAGAATCTAATTCTGGTTGATGTGAGGACTCAAGAAGAGGTGGATAAAGGGGGTATTCCAGGATCTGTTCACATCCCAGGCAATCCTCTCCCTTTTTCATACATTTTGAATACTTGTCAAAAACACCTATCTCAGACAAAGGCCTTTCTGTTGTGATGCATTTTTCTTCATTGTTTCCCACTATTACTTTCATATGTGAATAAGTAGGGTTAATTTTTTGCTCAAGAGTTTTTTTGTTCATCTGCGATTGTTTTGTGTCAGAAACCTTTTCTTTAATCATCCAGTTGATGCAGTTGAGGCTGCGTTTGCAATGGAGCCAGACAAATTCAAGGCCAAGTATGGAGTTGCTAAGCCACCAGTGGAAACTTCAGAGCTTGTGTTTCATTGCCAAATGGGAAAGCGAGGGAGAGTGGCAACAGACACGGCCCAAAGACAAGGATACGTGAAGTAAGTGAGTTAATGTAATGCGGAAACGCCCCAGTTTATTTACTTTGAGCTGTTCACTGACAAATCAATGTACATAGAAAGCACAGAGACCTGATATTTCGATTGTTTCTCGGCTGTCTACATATTTCCCTCTTGTGTTTCTGTTTAGTTGTGATGTGTTTCTTATTCTGTGGCTGTGTTTGTGTTTCAGTGCTCGTAACTACTCTGGCGGATTCAAGGAGTGGTCTGAGAAAGAGGCGAAGTGATTTTTGCCTCTGCGCCATCAAACACTAATAACAATAATAATAATAATATTTTGTTATATATTGTTAATATGTTGTTGTAGGTCCCATGAGAAAATGTAATTTTTCACAAAAAATAAAAATGTTTTTCTTAACTGTGACATTTGACATCATTTATTAGACTTAGCTACTGCAGTATAAAATGTAGCAAAGCCTTTTATCTGTACAAAGACATATACAAATTGCATAGCAATGTCCTAATTGAAAGTAGGTAATCTAATAACAGTCACACAAATCTTTATCATATAGAGCTTTGTGAAAGTAAAAAAAAATGGTTGCTAAAATTGCTACATTATTTTGATACTTGGTGGCAGTAAAACACTGAATAAGTCCCACAGCAACAAATATTTACTAAAATAAGAATATAGTTACTTTATTATTTTTAAACAGTTTTAGCAGGAGGAATCCACCTTGTAAAGCTACGTAATACAAAAAACATTCATAGTACTCAGTTTTCTGCTTGTAATTTAAAAACAAAAGCCTCTAATATGTTTCAGTTTTAGTTTGTTGTCAAACCTTAAGATACATTATTGTTAGATAAACCATGATTAGAAAGAGTTAATTAGAATAGAAAAGGGTATCTTCATATGCCAAAAAATGTTTGGGCGAGGGGATCTTTCTTTTCTAACTATTTTTAATTTGTTTTGTAACTTTTCGCATAATTTCTCACTAAGTTTCAAGTGATGGTTTCATATTTTCAGGCAAGGATAATGTGGAGAAAAAAACAGTTGTAATCCTGCATCTCTTCGCACCTGCTGGACAGTCTTTGTGTCGTCTTAACACCGACAATGGTTGAAGATATAAAACAGGTTTGTTATTTTAACTAGACCTGAACAGCAAATAATTGAAGAGCTACTATTATCCATATTCTTTCCTGCTGATAATTTTTAATCATTTGAATTTATCAGCAGGAAAACTGAAGCACAGTACTACTAAAGGTGTGAAGCTACTAGCCTAATGTAGCGTAGCATGCTAAGCTAGGTGTACAATTTCGCTATCACGACCACAGGCGATGAGGCTCATCATGCTCCGGGTGAAGCAGAGAGAAAAGCCTACCGCAAAGGCCCAAGGGGGTCTTCTGGTGCTTTTGTGGAATGAGACAGTTGCTTCTGCTCAGAAAATTAACTGCGCTGGTAAGTTAGAAGTACATCACCATGTGAGTGATGAGTTGGTTAAAATGCCTCAAAGCCAAGTTTGCCAACGAGCTGAACTCTCAACGGCAGAAATGTCTCAGTCTGGGACTATCAAAGATTACTACAGGGAAAAATAAACTAAGGTATATAATTTTGTGATTTGGATCTTTATCCGCTTATTGTAAGTATTTTAAAAATGGACAAAGCAATGTTTCTGTACACGACTATGAATTGCAAGCAAAGAGAAAATAATTCCAACACACTGGCGTCTTCATTTACGACTGATACATTTTGGCAGTTTAGCTGAATAAGAAAACACTTGAAACTCCGTTCTCATCTTCCTAGATCTCAGTGTGAGAAATAAGTATCTTGTTCTATCTAACATTATTTCATTATGATGGTTATGGAGGATGGAAGTTGTTACGTGGTTGTAATATCTACGGAAATCGCGTGCTCAGCTGTAAAAAATATGCTTTCATGATATCTGGTTGGATGTCTTTAGTATTAGACTAATCCTTGCAGCTGTAGATTTGTCTCATATCATTTGTATATCCTTATATACTGTATATTTACTGTAATCTTCATCTCTGATACATTTCATAGTTAGGAATTCATTTTAAGTTGATATTCTTTTGATAAGTAACAAGATAATCAGTGCTTTCCTTATAATGGATTCGAAATAGTTAACATTTGGATATAATCAAAATCACATGGGGAAAAGAATTCCCTCTCTTAATCTGCTCTGTTCGATGAGTAAACTTTTGGACATATTTTAGCCTGAACATGATTACACTGGTTTGGATTGTTTCCCCTCACATTGTGAACACACATAAAATCCATACTGGACTTACGAGCAGCTGTTGGAATCCATTTTCTAGATAGGCTCAAGCAAAGCAATGTGGGGTCAGGGTATTTAACACAAAGTCATGTTTTTTTTGTCATGTTTCTTTCCCATATGTGCTGCAGCTGCAGCTGCGGGGCCTTGGTGCAGAGGGATTACAATGGATGCGCCCCGTTGTGGTATATACTAACACTACACTCTAGACTATGTATGCATAATAACAACAGACAGCATTAACTGTCCATGACCTCTGTGGCTACAAAAAAATCATCAAATTGTGTGGACATTCCATCAGTTTTTTTCCTTATGTTTATTTCTGCATTCTTCACTTTCTTCCTAATGTCTGAAAAAAAAATCTACTTTTTAATCTCTTTAATCCAATCACACATTATTGATTTTCAGAGAACACCTTACTCATTTCCAAGACTGCCATCTTATTCACATTTGGACATTTACCTAAACACATAACAAAAACAGCACTCCAACCTGAATATGTGCAGTAATTTTATTCAATATGCTCACCCAGAAATCGCAGATTTAATGGAGCACATGTTTCCTGGTCGGTGTCTTGAGCCAGACCCTGAGGACCTGTGTGCTTTTGCAGAAGTACATGGTTCCCTGAAGTTATTGCTGTCCTTTCAGGTATCAAAAATCAGTGACTGGTTGTAAACATTTGATTTTAGAGGATTACAAGTCTCCTCTAAAGAAGTTGGGTAACTTTACTCTTCGCCATAAAATCTGTTTTTTTTTTATTACGATAAAGTCAGCGGTTTGGGGGGTTATTTAACTTGATTGGGAAATCGTTACCCAAATAAACATACAACTTTCTGTCGTATATTCTGCCTTTTAACATAAGAACAGAAAATGACCGTTTAAATCTGTCTGCGAAATATTCCTGATATCTTCTATTGAGCAGATGACAGATACAAGATTATTTTCTCCGGAGTGTCAAGCTCATCTTAAGTCTTTCCTACGCACCTTCAGTCTTGCCAATGCAGGGGTAGGGTCTGTTTTTGCTGGACGCACATCCATTTTGTTTTTCCAAACCAAGAAATAGCTATTATTCCACCATCTATTTTACAGATTGTTGTCCTTCTGAAATTCAAATTCAATCAGCAAACCATCCAGCAGGAATTTAGGTATGGTTCCATTGTATACAGGATAAGTTTGCATGCGCTGTCTCCAGGAAATGTGCTCTTGACATTGTAACATCTTTAAATGTATTGCTCAGTATTTCATTTAGTCACTGTGTAACATTAACAATCGGGCATTATGTGTATTTGTATGTACTCTGTGATATCATGTTCTTATTTTTTCAGAGTGAAGATAAAAAGTAAAGTAGTGCAGGCAGACCAGTCACCTATGACGATAGATGTCGCCTGTAATGCAGAGTCAGTATAATCTTTGTGGTTTTGTGTCAGTCATTATTGTTTCATTTCTGTAAAGCGATTACAGAGCCCATAAGGCACTTAACTTGGTTTCCCTTGGCCTTAATATAAGAGGCCTAAATTGGTATTAGAATGTCTTGAAACTGCTGTGATCTAATTTACACTGATTTTAAAGTCTGGGATTATTTGTTCACATTTCTTTTATTTACAAAATACTTATTATACTATATCAAGAAGACTCCCCATAAATCAAATTAATATTAGGTGTCATAGCAAAATCTGACTTTCTTTAATGACTTAATTGGTTTAAGACACAGGGGTGAGGGAGTTGTTTATCTCTTTGTCTATTGTAAAGTATCTATGAAACATTTTAAAATCTATCATGCCGTGAGTTGTAGGACCCTTGGTCACCCAACCTCATTGTTTTTATCTGCAAAACTATTGGAATGGCATAACATTGCGGTTTTGGTCCAACGCTAACCCAGATGAGGGGACAACTTAGCAATTCAGCATGCTAAGAAACCATAGGTTGCATTTAAAAATAATATCTGAAGGATATTTCTACAGCTGCCAGATCTCCAGAGTTATCAGTTTGAAGACGAGTATGAACGGTCAGTGTAATGTAAGCACTACACCATCTTGCTTTGTAAGGAAGTATCTGTTTTTTCTGTACAAAGTCCTAAAATGTTTGCGAGGAAAGGAAACTGGTGCGGAGGAGGCCACCCAGTGCTTGGAAGCAGGGTGCCTCTCAGAATCCCTACTGTAGCCATGGATCAAGGCCTAAGTGGGGAGCTGAGTGTCCAGTTTGTCTTACTGCTCACCCCTTGTGCGCTGCAATACCCCAATCTGGAAACAAACCTCACTCGCATACAGATATCCTTTGCCGATGGTGTCGGGCAAGATGGGTGCAGAAAATACACATGAGAAAACAGATTTCCCTAACATGTGGCCAGGTGTTGGTATATGGACCCAGTAATGTTCCAGTCACAGGCACCTCCAGCTTCCTCCAGAACCTGCCTGCTCATATGGACTCCCAAGATGGTGGGCTGGAGGGCCTTCACTGGTCCTCCTTCAAAGGTAAACAGGATGAACTCTGGGTCTTTAATTTGAGGATACAGTTCTTCGGTCGGACGCTTAAGTGTTCTCATATGTGATTTCCTGAAACACCCATTATTTGTTTTTTTCCACAATAAGGCTTGAATTTAATCAGGCTAATTTATACCACCTGTGATGAGCTGGATTTTATAAGCAGCCCAACTCCAAAGCAGCTTGTAAAAGCTTAATGGGTCAGAAAAATTCCATTGCACAAACCACACAGAACAGGAGAAAAAAACAAAGAAAAACACGAAACATGAAAAATGACCCTAATGAGATGCATGTGGTTTATTTTCACCACAAAAGTCTGCAGTAAGGACCTTTGTGTTTTACAAATTAGGATATTGTTCCTTGTGTTAATATGCAAATAATCCACAATATTATCTTTATATTTCTGATGAATAGTAATAACTTTTACTAACTTTTAAATAGTTAGTAAATGTTACTGAAGTAGAAGGTTGCATTGATTGTTGGAAGAGAAATAAGAAATTTGGTGCTTGATTTTTGTTACACTAATAGTGTGTTTTACTTCATTTCAACCTGCTCTGCTTCAATGAAGGCAGTTTTATTTTGTTGCTTTTCGGCTTTAGAAAATCATTAGTTTTTCAAATTTGCTCCATCTAAATTGTGTTGAAAATAAAATTTCATTTTGACAAAAAAATATTTGGGCTCAATCAAAAAATCATTATGTCTCTTAATGACTCTTTCATATAATATTTCTGATCATCTGTGACTGAAAATATCATTTAATTTCCTCTTGTAGAATGTGCCTTATGGGCTTTCACCAAAGGTTTTTATTTGTTTATACATGTTAAGAGACACTTCAGTCGAGCTTAGCTTGTTTATGACCCTTCTACATCATGAAGAATTGGCTTTATATGCAAGAAACTTGCAAAGTTTTTCTTTGTATAACCAAAACAGTTCTTCCTAAATTGTAAATGAATACATTCCTGAATGTACCATGACCAGTGTGTTTGACTTTTTGTGGGGATCTAATGTTAATGTACCATTAAATCTTGTAAGTCACTTTATTTTAAGTGAAGATATCACAACAGTTGACCTCTATGACTCTGCAAAAGTGGAAGTTGTCAGTCATGATTCTGTTTTTTTTTTCTACATTCCAGCTAAATTTTGAGTTTCTCAAAAATCTTCCTCTGCAGGTCTTTTGGACTGTGGTGGCTTTGTACACATGCTTGAGCAGGAAAAATGTAAAGAGTCACAGGGAAGGTCTAATATTCTCCCCTTGCAACAGAGTCTCAAGATTTTTCTTTTCTTAAAGCACAATGACCCTTTTGCATCACAACTCTTTGATAATATTGGTGAGTGACAGATGCATGCACTTTATAAGCCTACATCTAAATACGTGTTAAAGTTACATCTTCGGTCCCAACCAGCACATCTGCATTTTAGCTTCTGAGACTCTAATAGAGCACCACCTGGAGGATACTCTAAACTACAACAGACAGGCAGTAACAAAAGCACTCCAGGCTGAGTTGAGGAAAATAGTTAAAGGCCAAAATCACAGAAACCAGGTATGACAATTCAAAGATCAGAGCACTGTCTGAACAGAAAATGATCTGGTGTGTGTGTGTTTGTTTCTCACATATTGTAGACTAACAGTGTGTTTGGATGTCACATGTCTCATGTTAGGACCGAAGGAAACTACAGTCAGCGTTTGACGTTGTCCTCACCTCAGTTGTTAATATTGTCAGCAGCAGCAGCAATATCAACTTCAGAAATACCTGCCTGCATAACATGAAGGTATACAATGCACATCAAAGTAATTATAGCAGAGGGAAAATATGAGAAAAATGTAGCATGCTTTATTGCTACTTCAAGTGTAGTTAGAATGTTATTGTGTTATATAGTCAAACTGCAGTATTAAACACATGATACTGGAAATTGTTACACATAGTTCCTCTGCACACAGTGGAGACACCAATTCAAATATTATACATTAATGTATTAGTGTGTTTTGGGGGGCGGAGGTATTTTCTTTACATTGTATAATTCATAATAGTAAGTCATTACTTTCTCCATTAAATTCACATGTTATCAAAACAGCAGAAAGTTTCCATCTGTAAACTGATAGTTAATCTTTTTTTTTTTTTAAATCTGCACTAAGTTAAATCCTAATCAAAATCAAATCACAAGTAGAAGATATTAAGCAGCAACAAGAAAATGACTAAAAATTATGGGTCAGATTCTTTTTGCCTCAGTAGCATTTCTTTTCAATGCTGGGGGTAAGATCAATTTATTTATACTGTGTATCTATTGAATAATTTTCTACACCTCTACAGATAACATAATGAGCATTAATTCTGCTAAAAAAAGTCTTTGATGTCATAATTCTAGTTCTTTTTATATTATCCAGCCTTAAAGAAAGCACTTGAGACATGCACCTGTTTTTCAGGTGTGTGACACTCATGAACTCTCAACCGCCATTGGTGAGTCACTGAGAAGGCTGTCATCATTGAGATTTGCTCCCAGGGGCAGGTGCTTTTCTGCTCAGGTAATTGTTCAAAGTTATTGAGTAATTACATTACTTTAATTCTATTAGGTATTGATTATAAACATTTTTGCAAACATTAATTAAAGTTACTTCATTACCCTGACAGATGGAAGAAGATCCCGAAACTGAGGCCGCCATCGTAACTGAAATCTGATTGTTTCTGCTCTTAAGTGGTGTAGAAGGGGCTGATATTCAAGTTGAATAGTGTTCAAGTATAAAGTCCTATGATTATATCAATAAATGTGTTATAATGAATTTAACATACCTAAAAATCCTTGCATTTGATTAGAAGTGATGGGAAGATGGAAAGATTACTTCAAAGAGCTGAAGAGATGAATGAGGAAAATGAAAGCGAGGGAATGGTAGAAGAGGTGACTATTTTAGACCACAAAGTAGCAGAGATTAGTAAAAGTGAAGTGAGGAGGGCATTGAAGAAGATGAAGAATGCAAAGGCTGTTGGTCCAGATGATATACCTGTGGAGGTATAGAAGTGTCTAGGAGAGGCAGTGGTAGAGTTTCTGGCTAGATTATTCAGCAGGATCTTAGAGAGAGAGAAGATGGCTGAGGAATGGAGAAGAAGTGTGATGGTGCCCATTTTTAAGAATAAGGGGGATGCACAGAATTGCAGTAACTATAGAGAGATAAAGTTGATGAGCCATACAATGATGTTATGGGAAAGAGTAGTGGAAACTAGACTTCGAGCAGAAGACAGTATCTGTGAGCAGCAGTATGGCTTCATGCCTAAAAAGAGTACCACAGATGCAGTATTTGCTTTGAGAATGCGAATAGAGAAGTACAGAGGTCAGAGGGAGCTGCATTGTGCGTTTGTAGACCAAGAAAAAGCATACGACAGGGTGTCGTGGGTGAGAAGAACTCTGGTATTGTACGAGGAAGTCTGGAGTAGCAAAGAATTATGTTAGACTGGTCCAGGACATGTATGCTGGCTGTGAGACAGTGGTGAAGTGTGCTGTAGGTGTAACAGCGAAGTTCAAGGTGGAGGTGGGACTTCATCAGAAATCAGCTCTGAGCCCCTTCTTATTTGCAGTGGTGATGGACAGGCTGACAGATTAGATTAGACAGGAATCTCCATGGACCATGATGTTTGCAGATGATATTGTGATCTGTAGTGAGAGCAGGGAACAGGTTGAGGAAACTCTTGAGAAATGGAGGTATGCTCTGGAACAGGAGAGGAAGGTTAGTCGCAGCAAGACAGAATAGATGTGTGTGAATGAGAGGAACCCGGGTGGAACGGTGAGGCGACAGGGAGTGGAGATCAAGAAGTTGAAGGATTTCAAGTACTTAGGGTCAACAGTCCAGAGCAATGGAGAGTGTGGAAAAGAGATAAAGAAATGGGCTCAAGCAGGTAGGTATGGGTTGGGAAAAGTTTTAGGGATTCTATGTGATAGAAGACTATCAGTCAGAATTAAAGGAAAGGTGTATAAGACAGTGGTGAAGACAGTGATGCTGTGTGTTTTGGAGTGGCATTGAACAGAAGACAGGAGGCAGAGCTGGAGGTTGCAGAGGTGAAGATGTTGAGGTTCTCTTTGGGAGAGACGAGGATGGATAGAATCAGGAATGAGTCCATCAGGGGGACACTTCATGTTAGATGTTAGATGCAGAGGAGGGATAAGGACTATATTGGTAGACGTATGCTGGAATTGGAGATGCCAGGTCTAGAGGAAGACCGAAGAGAAGATTTATGGACGTAGTGAGAAAGGATATGAAGGTAGTTGGCGTGAGAGAGGAGGATACAGAGAATAGGGCTAGATAGAGAAGGTCGATTCGCTGTGGCGACCCCTGAAGGGAAAAGCCGAAAGGAAAAGATGAAGCTGTACCTGTACTGCGCATGTGTGCGTTCACGCCTTAAAATTAGCCCTAAATTCCCTACATAGTAATAGAGCTCGGCTTTAAAAAATGAACATAATGAGAAGAAAAGCAAGAAGGAAATTGTCATCTTATTGTTATAAAACGGTAATAGCAAAGTGATAACAATGGGGATACTTGGAAAAGAAACTTGCAATTATAAGAAATACAAATATGGGTGAATATTTTATCTCCCCGTTGCGATTTCAAACTGCTGTAGGGAGGCGAAAGGAAACCTCCATAAATTAAACCTTGATATCAATGCATCCTGACTCAGTCTGAGACAGTTCAGCCATTACTTTTTTTTTCCATGATATCGACTAAATGTTGCTTCAAAATTATCTTTTTTTCTTGTTTTATAAGTTTGTGAATTTTTTGTTGTATAAAATGAATGTTTGTGATCCAGCAGCATTTGTATGAAACCAACTATTGACTGGAGTGAACAAATGAAAGTGATTAAAGTAATGAGTTCTGTAATACGTCGCAGCTCAGTGATTCTGAGGGGAATTTCCAATTGTGGACATGCTGCTTTTGTAAATGATCTGTCGGCCCTATTTTCAGCCACGTCTTGAGAACGATATGTCCAGGTTATCAACCTGTCATTGGAATTGTGGAACTCGTCATGATGATAATAACAACCTTGATGATGATGAAACTGAGACAAACATGAATTTGAAATGATTATCATCACAAACTCCCTCGGACAAAATAAAATACAGGTTGACTATAAACTGTCCAACCTGGGAATGAATTTTCATCTATCTATCCATCTTGGTTCGATCTTAGGAATGGTTGGACGCCACAGCTCTCCAGTTGCAACTGCAATCTACCTTTATCTAAGCCTCGTTGGTTCATTGGCTGATTTTATTTGCCCACATTGTTCTTGGTCTTCCTATTCATCGACGAGCTTCAATCTGTCATCAAGTAATAATAATTGCATGGAGTTCTTACTCGAAAAATTACATTTTCTTAATTTGGATGATCTTAAGGAAGTGTTGTTTGGGGTTGACTCTTCTTGGTCATTAAATCTGTCTGTCCAGGGGATATTAAGTATTCTTCTGTACATCCAAAATACAAAAGTATCAATCTTTCTTCTTGTTAGAAATTGCCCATGTTTCTGCCGCATAATGTTATCTTGACCAGAGGTAACATTTCAGAATTCTTGATCTTGTCTGCAGAGGTATTTAGAATTCACGCTCAATTCAGGGAAGGCAATTCAAGCAATGGAATTTGTCCTTATAATTTTCTCATCACGTCTGCAGTCTTCTGTGGTTTTGTGTCTAGTTATTCAATTTCCATTCCATCGATTTTGAATATTCATACGTTCCAAAAAATCGGAGAAAATAAATATTATTTGCACATTAGATGTTGATAGATAGATGGATAGAAGTGAGTTTTTTTGTTTGTTTTTTTCCAAAAACCTCCACTAATTGAAGTGTGCAAAGCACCAAAAAATTCTCCCAAGGCCTGACACCGGGAAGAGATGGGATTTGTAGGGCCGATATGAGAGCAGGCCTGGGACTGAAAGCACAATGGGATCTCCTGAATGTGATGCAGAGGAAGTACATCTCACCTCTCATTGTCGTCTCTCAGCCTCTCCAGTTCGTGCTCCTTCTCCAGCCTCCTCTGGGCCTCAGCCTCGATCTCCTTCCTCTCAAGTTTAATTTCTTTTTCTCTCTCCTCCAGCTGGACTTTACTATCCAAGAGCTCCTTGTACCTAAAGAGTGTACACACACACACACACACACACACAAACAAAGACACACACATACAAGTGATAGATTTAAAATTTGTATTTGATGGTAAAAGTGTGTGTTAAATGGGTTTTCTTCTTCTCTTTGTTCAATAGAAACCATTCAGTAACAGCTGCAATCAGCAAGGTTTCAAAATGAGCTCTCTTTTATTAAATCAACTTATATCTGAAACCCAAATTCAAATACCTCACCGAAGTTTAAAACTTTGGGAAATAAAGTTATCCTATTAGCATTTGAGATATACATTTCCTCAAACTATATAGGACACTGAAACATATCCTTAATATTCACTCCTCAGCTGGAGTGTGACTGCTGAGAGGGTTTCCAAACTTCATTTCTCAGACTTGCATTGATTCTGCTTTTGGGGCTGCAGAATGAATTCGATAGCATTTTATACATTCGGTTTATTTAAAATGAATACTTTTCCTTCCCTACAGCATTGATTTAGTCGGTTCAGGTGCTCCGCGCCAATTTGTTTCTGTAGTTTCATTTTGGTATTAAGTTTGGTTTTGTGTTAAATTGTGCATGCTGAAACCTAAGACTTGCAGTAAACATACAGATTTCTATTCATAGAAATGTTGTGTTAAATTTGGCTTCTCTGGGGTCAGTCTCTTTAAGTTGGGAAACATCTTGAGCAATAATATTGGGATATCACACCATTTATTGATCATTTTGGGGATGAGTCTAACTGTGGTATTGGTTTGCAACAAGAGGGCTAATACCTGGCCTCCAGCTCCCTTTGCTGGGCTTCAAGGCTGCGGTTGTTGCTCCTTAACCGGGAATATTTATCCACCAGCTCCTCCAACTCTGCCTCCTGCCGTTGCTGCAGCGCTGTCATCCGCTCGTGGTCCTGCCTCAGAGCCTCCATCCTGGCCGCTGACTCCTTCCGCTCCCTTGCCCACACCTTGGACTCGGCCTCAAGAGAAGCGCCCCGGGCCTCGCTCTCACTGCAGCGTGCCAGCAACGCAGCGTATTGGGAGTTCAGAGACGCTTGCTCCACCTTTTTCAGGTGCACGTGACACAGAGGACAGTAAATCTTCAAACTTTATGGTTATCTTTTCAGGCATTGTAGACAAAAGCAGACAACGCCAAAGGAATTATTTAAGAGGTTTCCTTTTGTTACATTTTTACCAAAATAATAGCATGTGAAAAACTGTTTAATTGCAGGTAAATGTGTCTCATATACCAGATCCTCCCCACAGTTTGGTAGACCCAAGGGAGTCACCTTCGAAGAACTGTACAGATTCAGTTGCTATGACAAGATTTTACAAAGCGAAGGAACATCGGTTACAAAGTTAATCGCCGATGAAACAAAATTTCAAGTTTCAGTGACATCACTGCTTGTTAGCAGGCATCAGTGGACTTTCTTGTCAAGTGGAAGAAGGTGATTACATTTTTAAGAGTTTTGCCTCAAGGCCCTTTGGCTAAAAGCCTTCAGAATAAAAGGTAGCAGGGTATAAGTATAACGAAGTCCACCATAGAGCAGCTCATTGTTGATGGTTGCCCCTTTTCCTCAGAGGCTTTATGTCCTCATGAGGCCTTTTTGCTTCTTTTATTCTTTCAGTTTTCCGACACTCTCTTCTTTTGTCCAAACAAAAAAAGAGTCACGCCAGTTAAACAGACCAGCACAGTACAAGGTCTTTGTACGTTTTACAAAGCAATCAATTGCAATCTATGAATCCAAGGGTTTTTACAATCTGAAAACTCTGTCTCATCTGCCTGTTTGTAATCGGATTTTGAACGTGTCACGAGGCACACAGTCAGAGACACATTTTTCTCTGTCGGAAATTGAAAGATAAACACATGAATGGACTGGAAATAATAGCTTAGGGGCACAAAACAAAGCTAAGGGACAAAGAAAAATAAAGGTGACAACAAGCACTGAGTCTTAGCGCCGGTTGAGGAAAAGCCGCTTTAGCTATTGAAACATTCTTGACAACTTTTCAGAGGTATTTATAGATTTTGTTTGGTTGCGTTATTGGACCCTGAATTCAGTATCTAATATAATGATAGTAATGATATTGATAGAGTTGTTTGGATAGGCATTTCCCAACTCTATCACTTAAACCACACGACAAAGCAGGCAAGTGTAAACGGACATAATGTGGATTCCCCGGAAGCAGGAAGTGTCGCATACACAAATCTAATTACAGGAACTACCAAAGGGACATTGTAGGCAGCAGGGTAGGCAAACAGGTTGATGTGAGAGAATTAAAAGCAAAATTGATTTTGCATTTCTTTCATGAGTAGACTCGAGGATTTTTTCCGTTCTTTGCATGTGAGGTCACCTGTAGCTGAGTGTTAAGTGTTTGTAGTCGGGTGCAGGAGTCCTGCAGGCTTAGGGAGTGACGCCGCAGAGCCTCGAGCTGCTCCTTCAGATGTTCACACTCGTCCTGGGACTGGGATCGCCACGATAGCAAAGACTCGTGCCGTGCAACTGCTTCCTGAGATGATCAGAGTAAGGACATGAGAAGATTGTCATTTTACATTTAATTTCCCACTGGCTTGTTACAGCCCAGCAAAAAGCAGCGCCAACATCCTGTTGAACAATGTTTATTTCTGCAATTTTCAAAAGTACCAGAATGAATTTGTTCCTGTGTGTCAAAACTCCTTAACAGCATTGCTGATAAAATGATAGTTCAGCCAAGAAAGTATTACTATAGGAATCTGAAAGTAATTTGGCCATCTTGTTTTGAAATATATGAGAGAATGTTATGTTAGATTTGTAATGGAATAGAAGATAGAAAATATTCTGCAAAACTACTGCAGGTATAGTTTTATGTTATTCCAAATCAGCATACAACTTTGTGGTCAACAAAACACACTGAAACATGAGATTTGATTTAGAGATTCTTCGAGAACTGGCTTGGTGTTTTGTATATGAATCATCAGATGTCTTGGTGAAGCCAGCTGTTGTTTTTCTATTCTGTTACCTGAATTATATGACTACACCAGGGATTCAATCCTACTTTTTGTCGGTATTGTTTCTTTCATGATGTAAGTGAACCTTCACCTCATCTGTCTCCATTCAAAAAGTAATCTTGACTGCCATAATGCTGCTCCATATCTGCTGAGGAATTATTTGAATGAAACTCCTGACCTCGGTTATGCCTGGGCTGCTTGCCGTGCACGATAGAATTTGAGTGTATGTGAGTGCGTGTGTCTGTGTGTGTGTGTGTGTGTGTGTGCTGAGAAGTAAAAGTAAGGGCTAAAGCATGTGAAGCAGCAGCGATAAGAAAGATTAACAGTAGCAGAGGTGACATTATGAAAACTGATGAGCAGAGATAAAGTTGTGGCTCTGGAAATGAAGAGCTGCACTTGGGAAGTATGAGCTGATAGTCATCAAACATCCCCGGAGCAAGAGTTCCAACACAACATGATTGATCCCCAAAGTCACTGGGACAACATTAAATCCAAAATCCCACAAACACTAACACATTATTTCAAAGAGAAATTATGAAATACAAATACACACCTCTTTTTCCTGCTCTATCAACTTCCCACGCATCTGATGCTCTTCAGCGGCGGTACAATCGAGGGTTGCAGAAAGATAGCGACCCTTCGCCTCCTCAGGGGATTGATCTAGTTGCAATATGTCCTGGGTTTGTGCGTGACAAATGTGCTTTTGGTTTGAAGAATCTGAGCTGGAAAAGGGAGAGCTCTGTTTTCTGTCTTGTAATTTCTGGATATAATCTGCGCCTTGCTTCAGGTCAGCTTTGTCTTTTTGGAGTTTCTTTTCTAGACGTCCGACCTCAGCTGCCAGGCTGTAAGAACGAGCCTGCTCATTGGACAGATCCTGACAACAGAGAACATATCTTAGTTTACCAATCTGTGATCATCAAGAGACGAAACATGAGCAAGGCAGACAAGATCCTCAAATTGATCAAAGAACTTGGCGTGATATCTATGGTGCTATTTCTTTAGCTCATGGTATTATTGTGATTATGATTAATTTTATTCACACTCTACTTTTTATAGTCACTAGACAAATTGCATGTAAACATGTAGACCTACATCAAAAAACCTTGAATTGGGAATTAAAAAAGAATCAATGTTAATGTGTTGTAGCATTAATCAATTTGTATTACTCAGTTTGCTGCTATGATGGTAGGCATCCACTTTAAATTACATCACATTATCCTCAGGATAAGGCAATAGCTTCAGTCCCCTTCTTGAATTGCCATTTAATGCCATAACAAAGATATGTGTTTGTGACCAAAGTATACATCTACATCTCTTCCACACGGCATCGTGAAATATGAGCTACCACTTAACTATAAGAATTTTTCTAACTTTGTCCGCATAGGTAGTTTGTTAAGGAGAGAGAAACAATTTGTAATATTATCATCAATGCTGTATCATTAAAGAATATTACTGTTAGTATAGTTTTATTATTAGTAATAATTCAAAACTACATCCCTTTAGTACAGCCTTTTCAAAAACCGTCAATACCACATTACAAAGTCGTGTGTGCGTGTGTGAGTGCAAGCGCGCACGCACGCACACACACACACACACACACACACACACACACACACACATACACACATACACACACTCACACACACACACACCTGTGACAGTGACTGAATGGTTGCCTGTGCGTCATTGTACTGGTCCTCCACCTGCTGCTTATTCTCCTCTGTGATGGTCAATTGAGTGTGGAGTTCTTTCTCAAGGTCCTGCAGTCGAGTGCAGAGCTCCTGGGACTGGTACAGTTCCTTAAAGACACGTCTGCACACAAACAAACACAAGACGGCACACAGACGTCAGACAGAGGACAAATGCAGAAAGCAGAGAGATAGATAAAGGCAATGCAAAACCTGTGATTGAGTGTGTGCACAATGTGTGAAAATAACCAGTGACACAACTATACAATATTATAGTGATACTTTTTGTCAACAATATTACAAATGCATATGCATTGTCATATAGTGCAACTCATCAATATTCTTGATACCGCTCCCAAAACAATATAATTGAAATTTGGTTGACTATGAAAGTTAGTTTTCAGTCTGTTTTTCTCAGACTTCCTGTCTTAAAATCCCATCACCACAAATCTTGCCTGTATTGAGGCATATTTTATAATTTACTTATATTATGTAAATATTGAAAGGTGACAGTGTGTATTGACCCCATGTTGTCAAGCCAAATAATCACAATCCCGTACTGGGACCAGTTGTGCCCGCCCCCGATGTGTACCTGTGTTCCGCTTCCAGAGCCCGAGCCCTCTGGTTGCTTTGATCCACAGCCAAGGTTGTGCTCTCCAACTGCTGCTTCAGTCTTGCAGCCTCTCTCTCCTTCTGCCTCCCCTCCTTCCGCTGGCTGTCTAGCTCTGACTGGCAGGCCTCTTTCTCTTGCTCCAAGCGGGACGCCTCCAATTGAGCCTGGTCGTGGGCTCTAGCCAGAGATTCAGCCTCCAGTGTCACCTCACGGAGCTCTCCTTCAAGTTCCTCCTCTCGACGGCAAGAGGCTTCTAGGCAGCGTCCCTGGCGTTCCAGCTCTGTCTTCAGTGCCTGAATGTTCAATTCTAACTGGTTGCTCTAGTGACAGATGAGAGGGCTAAGTTCGATTAATGTGCTATTTGGGCTGTCTATAGAGTTATTTTACTTGTCTCTCGAGATCATCCAGTCAAACTCTTTGTGATATTGCACTGCACTGGGAACAGGGTTGAGACGGTGCAGGTCTGAATTTGATTTCAAATAAATGGTATATTTCACAATCGCACTAAACCAAATTTTGAGGTTGAGTAATATTTCATAGCATGTAAGTAGTGACATCCAAAATGAAGTATCGCTATTTTTCCTTCATGAAAAAAATGGTGACACAGTAAAATGTATCGAAGTTGGAAGGATTCATTGAAGCTGTCTCTGAATTGGAGGAATTTATGCTGACAAGTGATCTTAACCTACAGCTTACAGTTTTGCAGCAAATCACACATAAAATACTGTGCTACATTACACTGTATAGAAGAAGTGCAGACGATACTTCAATAATCCACAGTGGAGTTTCTGGAGGAAAAAATATGGTTGTGTGTTTTATGCGTTTCCCTTCGACCTACATACATTCCAGTTGCACTTGAGAGCTCGTGCTGATAGTCTCATCTGCGCTGTTACAGCCAAATGTGGAGGAGTTTCTTGTCAACGGGGCAATAATTCAAATCTAAAGTGGGAATAAACCCTGTCAAACGTCAGTTGTAATGTTGTACCACATGAAAAATGATAACTATATATATTAAACAACCAATGTCTTATTCTGTCTGGTTTCACTAGTAACATTTATGTTACAAAAACAATTTGAGAATGCTCTGCTGTTGCTGGTTTGTACACTTTGCTTTCTCAGCCCATCACTCATCTTCCCCTCAGTGAAATGGCATCATGAAAATGAATATGTGTGTGTTTTGTTGTTGAGTATGTGTGTGTGGGTCTCTGTGCCTGAGTGTGTTTGCATGTGTTCTCTCCAACCTTGCGCTGGGCAGCACGCAGGCTCTCCACTGAGCAGCGCAGCATGTCCCTGTCTCTCTCCAGTGCCGCTCGCTCTCCCTCCAGGGTGGCGATGACCGTGGTTTGCATTCTTTGAAGCTCGGTTTGGCTCCGCAGACGACACAGCTCCTCCTCCATGAGCAGGCCCTCTGACTGAAGCACCTGACACACCCAGGCACCAAATAAATTGATTTATTCTCCCAGTTGTACCAGTTTCATATATCAGAAATAAAAAATATCTTTTAGCTTTATCCACAGCTGAATGCATATGTAAATATTTTGACACTGACTTGATTTGAGCAGAAACAATGCATCGTCAACCTGTGTCATTTTATTCTTTATGACAGTGTATATCCCACATCACTTTGCAAAGATTCAATACCAACTTTCGCTCCGTTTTAAAGCAAGATTATCGGAATTTTTTTTATAAGAGGATGATGGCAGAAGCCAGATATATTATTTTTTATTTCAACACCCTCTTGCAACACAAGTAGGTGATCGAATCGTGATATAGTAAAATAAAACACGACTGCGGTTTCTTATCTATAGGTGTAAATAGAGATCTGACCGTGATTACGGCTGCTAGTTCAACATGAAAACGTCATAGTAAGACAAAAAAAATATTTTCATAACCCCTATTCCCTCATTTTTGAATTCATTCTATATTCTTTGTATCATTCAGTTCTTGTCAACCCACTCTATCCATGCATATCCATTTGTCAGATAGCCACTCTATCAATTTGATAACTAATCAATCACTCCCTCCTTCCCGCAAGCCATCATCCATACCTCTATCTGCTGTCGTGCCTCCCCCAGACTCTGGGCTGCTTTCTTCAGATGCTGCAGCTCGGCCTGCAGGAGAACCAGCCTCTGCTCCGCCTCCCAGGTTTTCCTGCTCTGCTCGCCCAGTTTAGTGCGTAGGTCCTGGGCCACCATCATCTGCCTGTCAGCCTCTTCCTGGGCCTCGTGGAGCTGGTCAGTCAGCAGCTCCTCAGCTGTGGGTTCTTCACTATCTTCTCTGCTCTTTCCCTGCTGCTCTGACATCTCTAAGCTGGCCGTCACTGCAGTCCGTTCTTTCTTAAGTTCATTTCTCTCCTCCGTTTTTTCTCTATCTTTCTGGCCTCCCTCTGCTTCTCCTCTCCATTTGGACCGGATCTCTTCATCACCTTGTTCCGCTTCCTTTTCTCGAAGAAGGAAAACCTCTTCCCCAACTCCTGCTTCCCTTGGAGTTGTAATGATTTCTCTTCTTCTCCCCCTCTCCTCCATGAACCGCGCTATTCCTTCTCCCTTGACCCAGCGTGACTCAGATCTCCGTATTCCTTTCTCCTCCAACTCATCCTCCACTTTCTCTGTGTTTACCCTCTGTACCAGTTGTTTCATACGCTGCATCAATGTGGCATTTTCATTCTTCAAGTTTTGAAACTGTGAAGAACAGAAAGAATACAATGGGCACTCAATATAATTCATTCATTCATTCATTATCCATACCGTTTATCCTGCACTCCTCCAGAGACGGGGTACGCCCTGGTCCAGTTTGCCTGTTGATCACAGGGCCGCATATAGAGGCATCCAGCCATTCACTCTCTCATTCACAAGTTACGGCAATTTAGACTCAGATGAAAACTCAGGCAGACACAGGGAGGACGTGCAAACTCCACACAGAAAGGCTGCCAGTTGGGATTGAACCAGGGACCTCCTTGCTTTGAGGCAGAAGCCCTAATGTCTTATTGCTTGCATTTTTTTTGAGAATTTGTTATTCGCTGATGGCCAATCTCCTTTAGGGCAATGGGCCCTGAAGAAGAACCGTGATGGCTTCAAGTGGGGGACTTGCTCATTGTTTGTATGTTAATGAGTACCGCTGCACACTCCGCTTCTCATTTTTCATCACTAAAAATAAGTTAACCCAAACACTTACTTTTGCGCTTAAATTCCATACAGGTACCACACACAGGACAATAAGAAGAAACCAAGGAATATGGCAAAAAATCACAAAAGAGATCACAGATTCATTGAAAAGATACTCGGAGGCAAAGAAAATAGTACACAAATGCTCACTGCGAACAAGGAACTATAAAAAAACGAGAAGAGGTAGGCCAGAACAGACCATTTTACTTTTACTTTTTATTTACAACATTTCCTGAATAAAATGAGAAAGTTGTTAAATAGATGGAGTGGAATGATTGGAAAGAAAAATTGAATGGGGTGTTTAAAGTGGCACCTTACCGGGTAAAAAAAAAAAGAAGAAATCAATAAATAAACGCAAAGCAGCGGGTCTGAAACAAGATGGCTTAATACTAACGTTTTAGCAAGTCCACTGATCACACAGAGGAAGTTAGAAATAGAGGCTGAGTGAACCCTGATGGCTGGATGCAGCTGACATGAATAAACCCACCAGCCATTGTTCGAGGAAAATTAAATGCCATAAGAATAAAATGACATGTGCAATCTCTTTAAGGCATATAGAGATGTATAAATGCCTTAAAGACATACAAATCACGGATCTTTGTCATGGAGAGTCTTCTTCACTGAGCTCACCTCCCTGAGTGTTTTCTGATGCTGCAGCTCCAGGGTCGCCAGTGCATCGGCCTGCAGTGACAGGAAATAGATGGTGAAGTAATCCTACAGCTGTTTGATGCTTTTCCTGTTTCACTTCCTAACTGAAATACAATGGTAGGTTGTTCAAGGAACAAAGTGAACTTTTTATCTTTTTCTGCATTATACGCTTTTAATTATTTTACTTTCCATACAATTTCATAAGCCAAAGTCAACATGAAGTAAAACGGCCCATTTTGGTCTTTAACCTTTTAGGTGGTGGATATAGTCTTTTTATGGATTGCTTCCATATGTCATGACCCCTTGAGCAATGACCCCTGACCTCTTGTTGGGCCTGCAAGTCTTCCAGACGTCTCCTCAGCTCTGCATTCTCCCGCTCTGCTCCGAGCAGCTTCAGCGTCGACGCCTCGTTCACCTCCACACTCAGCGGCTTATGATCTGGGAGAGGAGGTGGGGTATGGAGAACAGGAGCCAGGGATACACAATATAACTTGCTTACTTCTGATTGATAAACGGCAGGGCAGTATTTCCTCAACATATTTTCTCTTATCATTTAATTAAATGTCTTATATGACAAGGTGATGAGAAGCAGGCGCTCTGACCAATCAGTTCATCCAGCTCCTTGTCAGATTCCAGCTCTGATTGGAGGAAACAGTGGTGACTCTCAGCAACTTGGGAAGGGAGGTCGCCACTGCGACTCAGCCTCAGGTCTGCCTCCAGCCTCATGTTCATCTCCAGCAGTTCATCAACCCGCTGCCTCTCAGTGTCCCGTTCCTACAGGCACATACCCACGCACGCACATATAGATATTTTTTCATTTCATGACCACATTTCATGGGGCATGAATTATGTATTACATCTTTTTTTGCGAAGGAAGGACATACAAACCGACTAATATTCAGTATTTCCAGTAATACTTTACATACATTATCTTTTTGGTTCAAATCAATACACTTTTGGTACTTACCCATTTTTACCGTGAGTTGAGTACTTGTTACTTTAAGTAACAGCTGCTTATTTTAAAAAGACTGCATTTGCAAAGTCTTACGGTTCTGGGTAAATATAAGAAATATAAGATGCACTCTAAAGATATTCCAAGGAGCCGGCACTAATGTGGTGCAATTACCAACCATGAATTCTCATGTAATCACGTTAAAAGGTATCCTTTAGGCTGAGCCTTTAAAACAGGGTATAAACACTGACCTTGTCAGAATAAGTAGTCCTCATCGAGACCTTCTCTCGTTGTAATATGACAAAAGGTCGTTGCTGAGGTCCTGAACCACGAGTCTAAACTTCTGGTTTAGAAGGGGGTCAGGGTTTGTTTCAGGCTGACTATAAGGACTGGTAGTCAGTGCAATATCCTTTTTAGGATTTCAAGTGTAATGTGAGCCGGAGGTTTCAGGTGCACAATCAAACTTGTGTCTAAAAATAATGGACTGGAAATGGCAGTAAAATATTCATCATCTAAAAATGCGCGCAGGACACATATTTGAATCAGATTTTAAATGATCATAATGAACTTTTATGATGGAGAGATATGAAAACTTGCATCACTTTATGCAGTGAAGCTCAAAAATGTAACTCTTGGGCCAGCAGAAATGTTGAATAGTAAGAATTTATTTCTTTACAATTACCAGTTGTCACTCATTTCTCCCACTGTACCAACATTTAAATGACAGCAGCAATTAGTAAAGTATAGTAGTACTAGTATAGTAAGCATTTTACTCAAGACATTTCATATATATTCTGGATAATTAGATAGTGATCTCAGAGTGTGCTAATCGTCGTGACATACAATTTTTACTACCATATTTAACAGAAGACACAACTTCAAACTACAATTGCCTGTTGGATAACTTGCATATCTGTTTAGGTTATTTTACTAAAGAGACACATACACAAAAAAAAAACAATGAAAAATTACAAATAAAAAGACTGAGCAGACAAACCCAGATCCACCCACCTCTTCTGTGTCACTGATTCTCTGACGCAGCAGGAGATTGTCCCTCTCCAGTTCTCTAAGCGAAGACAAGCGTAACCGGGCATCTGCCAGTTGTTCTTCCAGAAGAGCTTTGGTCTCCTGCAGTGCTGTAGAAAGCTGCTGCTGCTCCTGAAAGCAAAAGATGCAGAATCCGGTGAAGTATTAATTATGTAGAAAATCATCTAATTTAGAAGAGATAGTATTGTTCTCGACTCCACTTTCTGTAAGCTGTGACTTTTTTTCCACAATGCAGTAATAATTGAGATTTAGCCATCCACCAAAACATGATATTATTTGTAGCTGCTGAGCATTTTGACGTATTAATATTGCTTTTAAGTGAAGCGTTTTATAGAGCCAATACCCTCCAATTATAAGGGCTGCCAATACCAATACCAATATAAAGTCATAATCTGTTACTAGAGACATCTAAACCGAATCTCAATGTATACTTGGAGTTTTGCTTCTGTGATTATAGTCATCATTTCTGTAATAAAATTACCAACAAAGTAATTACTGCAATCAGAAAAAACGTCAGCAATATTTATCTGGCCTCCGGTTTCCCAACTCATCAGATTTGAGCTAATTTACAATGTTCACAGATCGCTGCAATTAACTTTGAGCAGTGCAATGCTATTATTCCCAGGGGAAAGCTATGAAAATAAGAGCCAAGTGGTGTTTCCTTTTCTTTTAAGAGACACCGTCTGCATGTAAATATTCAACTTAAGCTCCTCTGTGACACATTCCTTTGAATTCGGGGAAAATTAATTATAAATCCAAACATAAGAAGAAATCCTCCTCCGAGCTGATTTCGGCTGTCATATGGATGAAAGGCCAAGGCAGGGTGACTGAGAAGGTGACAACGAGGACACTGTGAGGTGTTTTACAAGAATATGAGCACATTTTCTGCCTCAGAACAGTTATAAAACCATAGAATAAATCTCATTTGGGTGTAAAAGCTCCAATAACTGAAGCCACACTCCTGCACTTTTTCAATGAAGCAGCTCCGGGCTGTAAATCCTGGTGACATTATACAATATAATCTCATTGTCTGGTTTTGAGCTTGAGTTTTTCGTACTCACTCTTGATTGAAAAGCTCGAGGCTACGAGAAATAGTGTGTAGCTATAGAGAATAAGTGGCACCTCCTTTGGGAATAATAGCTACTTATTGTAAGGTTTTAAAAAATAATCTTCTGGATGTGACCTTTAAAAAATGTTTGGGTTGTTGCTTTGTTAAACGCGTTTCTATGTGTAAAAAGCTATCTGGGCTTTGGGACCCTACAACACTGCAGACTAATGTGATACTGGAAAGGTTGCTGTGCTCCCTTTCTTCTGGTGTAAATGACTTATTCAGAGGTAAGTGCAGTGCGGCTTTGCACTGTGCATGCACCTTCAGCTGAGTGCGTGTCAGCTCCAGGCTGCGCAATCTGTGTTTACAGCTCTGAAGCTCCGTCTGGAGCTGCTCAGTCCGTGCGGCTCGCTCACGGGCGCAGTCCAGCTCATCCTGCAGTGTACGCATTCTCCTCACCTCACCCTGCAGAGAGCGATTCTGCAGGCAAATACACATACATGCACACATGGAACATACTCTACATACATACGCCAGTGGGACTGAGGTCAGAGGAGGTCGTGAACATATCTGAGATGTGCCATTGAGCGAATGTTGACTATGGATGATACAGGAAATGGAAATGCAAGTGTTTGTGTTTGTATCTATGAGGATCGAAATTACTAAGATTTCAAACAAGGGACACAAAGTGCAGTTTCGTTAACGGCATGTGTGCTAGCTTTGGGTGATTTCGGGGTGATAAGCTGAGACTAATGGATAGAATGACAGGTGCCCGAACAGTTTTGGCACTTTCACTCAGTCAAAGAGACCATCAAAGAAAATCAAGAGTAAAAAAAGGAGTTTTTACACAGAAGTAGGCGGTGAAAAGCAAACACTTCAGGAGGAATGCAAGGTGAAGAACAGAAGAAAAAGTGGCCAGTATTTTCTCCTCCTGGTTTGAAACATCCCTTGCAGTATATTCATCACGGGAAGCATTTCAGACTGACAAAAGAAATCATTTTAAATGCAACAGTTACTGTTTCTAGTTTCAGTTATTGGGATTTTTTTCCTTTAAATATGTTTATTCAATAGACCACCTGACACAATACAAACAATAAGGCAGCTGGTATCAGAGTGAGTGTCAACTGCACCTAATCAGCCTGGCTTTCCTGTCCTTAAACATTTCAAATTATGATACTTGAGCACAGAAACAAAAAAAGAAAAAGAAAACAAAACAAATGAAAAAAAATAATTCAAGAGGACGTGTGTCTGTCAGTTGTATGTTGGCCCTTGCACTTTGAAAGGTGCTTTCATGAATGTTGATGGATTGGCTGCACTTCAGTGCAGCAACACTGGAAGCTGCAATCTCAGGGACAAATGTTGAGTTAAATTTACACAGTGTCAGTCAAAACCGGGCGCCATCAACTTGTAGAGAATTTATTATATAGCTACTATATTGAAATATATGAAATATACTGACTGACAAAAGCCATTGATAGAAAATACCTGGACTCTTTGATTTGTGTCAGTACGGGCTCAGTCTAAAAGGAGTGAGAGCTGTGTTTAGCTGCCAGTATAGGGCCCTCACTTTGCAACAGTGGTTTCAAACCTTTTTCCGTAGCTTTTGAAACTGTTCCTCCAGAGTATCGATCTCCTGCTTGTGGTCCAATATCTGATCACCCCTATCTTCCCTAAGACAAATAAAATCGTAACCATCAATACCAAAAATGCAGAATCACATTTCTGATTTTGTATTTGCAACAACGATTATTGATTGATTGACAATTGTCACAACTAATATCTATCATAGTCATAAACTAGAGGGAGGGTGGTGTTGTTTCCAGTTTGTTATCAGCTCATTAGTTTAGAAGCAGTCTGGTTTACGGTTAGTGAGACTACTGCATATAATTTGCAAACATTTCGAGTTGCCCTTTATCATAGCTTTTCCGAAGGTTCCTTTTTTCGAACACACACACCCAAACGCACGCACTCACAGTTGTTGTTTTAGGCGTCGCAACTTGGCCTTGCTGTCTGCCAGCTGGAGTGCCAGACCTTGGACTGGCTCCTCGCTGTGACCACCCAAGGGCCCCGTGGTTGAGTCAGCTTGGGTCTCCCGTTCCCAACACAGCTCTGCTATCCGCTGGGAGGGAGGAGGAAAGAGGAGGGACAAAAAGGACAATTAAAAAAGGAATATTTAAATAAGAAAGGAAAGAGGAAATACAGGAAAACAGAAAATGCATTCGAGAAAAGACTAGTAATCAGTCAGTATTGACACGTATTGTGTTTTAGTGGTTTGTTTTCTTGGCAAGAAGACTTTCTCATCTTTTCTGTCTCCAATCCATATTTTGTATCGATGACAGCAAACATACTTCAGTTTTTGCAAAATTCAGACACACTGCAGTCTGTCCTCGAATAATTTTGATCTTCTGCCGCTCCATCCTGATAATATTGTAGCTTCAAAGGTTTATCACATTGTGCTTGCACCTACCATTTGTTTGTCTCTCTGACATCAAGAAAGTTCTAAAACTTTGACAAACTTTGACTTCTTGGAGTGTAGCAACAAGGTACATAATAACCCAACAATTTTTTTCTGTTTTACTGAGAAGATGATAGCAGAGGTCTGTGCTCGAGGATGACCCTCTATTTCACACTTGTCTTCAATCTTTAATAATGCCTCATCGTACAGGAAAATCTGCAAATAGCTCTCCATGAACCTCTGGATCTAAGCAGAGGTTTGTTACGTTTATTTACTACATAATATCTGTTGTGGTTAATTTGAAGGCACAGAAAGAAAAGATAAATGATAATTAAATTAATTTACTGCATATACAGTCGTATGTCTTTCCATTTCTATCTGTACCCTAATTGACCATTTTATTGCGTCTATTCGTCAAATTGGCGGTTGAATCCGTTTTAATTAAAAATCAGGTAAGATTGAGTGTTTCCATTCTGTATTCCAGCGGTGGGTTCCAGATTAGGACATGTATTAATAGTGTTTGCATACCTCCAAGTGTGTGTCTCTCTGAGCCAGCATACATTGGATTTGTTTTGCCATGGAACTAAACACCAGCTGCATGTCTGCACCTTCCACGTCCACCAGCTCTTCCCACTGAAGTGGGAGCACCATCTGAGGATCCTGAGTCACCTGAAGCAAGGTCAGACTTTCAGTTTTCTGAAAAGTTATATTAGATTCTAGGACACCAGACACAAAAGAGACAGTCTGGGGACAAATGATCCAGTCCTTAAGCGCTATGGCATTTCTGTGAATATCAAGCTAGATAAATTGGTCTCCGAGCATAAAAACTATTGCTCCCATTTCTTTGGGGATGTATCTTTTATATGCTCAGAATGACTGAGTAATGCACGAAAAACTAATGATCGCACAGGCAGGTCCTCTGGTGAAGCTATTAGACCAGGAGGCAGGGGGTGCAACCAACCATGCTGGAAGGTCACCTTTCACCTCTCTGATTTATGCGGCTCAGAAAACTGCCACCAAAACTGATCACTGGCAATATAGTCTCTGTAATTCAGTCATGCTGCCTTGAAAGATAGTGTTTTTGTAAAGCTAGCAATTAGTCATGGGGGGCTGCTTTTGTCTAATTCCTTTTCGGCATTCATGCTTTACGAGAGGGGACAGAGGAGAGTGACAGGGAGGAGATGGAGAAGACAGAATGTTGTCACTGGCGGAGGTGGAGACATGGACATGGGGGTTGAGGATCCATCAAGGGACACCCAGAGGTCCTTAGAAGCGCCTGGCAGAATGAGAAGTAGTTCATTCCCACACTTAACTTGGAGCTGTGAAAGGTGCAATAGTTTCACCAGTTCTGCCTCGAGGGCAAGCTGTGCTGGAATTTTCACAAAATCACTTTTAGGAACAAAATCCCCAAAGAAAGGACTCCTTGGGACACATCTCCCAAAATGAATCAAGTCAGATCCGGAACATACCTGTTGAATACAGCTGGCAAGGGCTGCCTGGGTCTCAATGTCCAGTGACTGGATCTCCTGAATGAACCTCTCTTTATTCTCACACTGCAGACACAGAGAGAATAAATGTGTTTTTTTCAAGTGATGTCTTTTTTTTAATCCTCACCTTCAATCAGGCTCAATCTCTGCTGTCAGCAGACAAAATATAGAGATGCATGTAGAGGCATACAATTTAAGATAAGATCAGATAAGATAATACTTTATTGATCCCCATAGAGGAAATTCGGGTGTTGCAGCAGCAACAATAGAAAAGAAAAAAAAAACAGTTAGGAAAGACATATACACACATATATAAATGCATACATGCCCACACACATATACATACATACTGTATATACATACACAGACCGATACCTACATATAATATAATATATACACACTATATACACAATATACATAACAACATACACATACACATATATACATACACATACAGACATAGATAGCAAACACAAGCAAGAATATATAGAGTAAGTAATTCCCCCCCCCAAAAAGGCTGTAGTTGGCCATCAGATTCAAACCTGTGGCCTATGTGGTTCGAGGCGAGATTATAAACCTCTCCACCAATGTGAGCCCTAGAATGCATTTTAAAATTGTGCAACACTTTTATTTTGCTCTGTCAATTACTTCCTATCAAAAGGTTTGCAATGCTGTTTCATCAAGTGGGTCTATAATGAATGTTTCAGTGTGATTTCTGAATAATTTTCTTCTTGAAAGAGGAAGTTTTTTTATAGTTTCTACATTGATTTATTTTTTCTGCCTTGAATGTTTGGGATGTTTAACAGAAAAGTACAACCCTAAAAAAAAAGTGCCATGGCAAATTTGTGTTGTGATTCGCTGATCTATTAGAGACAAACCCCATCTTTCGAAAGCCTCCATACTCCTCCGTTTCTTTTCTTTTCTTTTATTTCATGTTTTCTCCTCTTATGCATTGGATTCACGTTGATCTGGTGGGAGGGGATTAACAGCCTCCATGGTCTATGTTTTGCAATGTTACTGATGCCCTGTTTTAGATAATTTCACCTGAATAAGTAGAAACCACTTGACAGCATAATTTCCAGGAGGCCAATTTTACAAAAAAATTCATTTAATTCGAGGTCATTGTTTATTCCTCACTAAATCATATAACTGCATTCCCAGTTCTACATTTCATTGGTTGGTGTCATAAAAACTACAGTGAATCTTCTTTGTAAGATAATGAAGTATTTCCAAAGGATGGGAGGCACGAAAGACAGCACTGACCTCCCAAAGTGTTCGTTAACGTTTTTCAAGCAAATGGATGTGCAATTACTATAAGCTGACATTATAGCAAGGTACATTTTGTCCGGAAATCAAGAAGCATCATTAAATTAATCCTCCTTTTATCGCAAAGCCAATGAAATCTCATTGGACAATTTTCTTCAATTCCTGTCTTCACTTTTAAGACTATAGTTCCCAAGATCTGCCAGGTGGGGAAACTCAACAACCTCAAGCAACAAGCAGAAGCCAATATCTTAATCGTCGTGTCCAGCTGAAATACAAGTATCTCTGGCGAATAGTCAGCATATATCTTTCCTCTTTGAGCATCCTTAAAATACACTTCTGTTGGGGTTTTGAACAATCACTGCTGTCTCAGAGAATAGTTGGAAATGTCAAGCCTATCTATTTAGCATTTTCAAAGATTCAATTACATTAATCTGCTCTTCCACTTTTCTCACACTCCACGGCAGAAAAGCTCTCAAGATCCGTCACCACTGCTTTGTCCATTTACAAGCTATTCACCAAAGTCAAAGATATTCATCGTGCTAATTTCTTAATTCCCATCAAGGATCGCCCCATGTTTGCAAGACGGGGTCCTGCAAGGTGCTTCACTTGGAAGGTGACTTTAAACATCACAAATTAAGTCACTACTTTCACAAAAAGAAAACTTGTTTCCCCGTTGCGGTGTCGGATGATGTTTATAATCGGTTTATGATTACTGTGACATCTGTACATGCATGCATCTGATGTGAAACCATTGGAAGCCATTTTTCACGCTGCAGTGATGTTCATCACAGGTGGTCATTTTAATCTTTGTCACTGACAGCTGTATGGCAAGGTTGTATGACAGACACTGAGTTTTATTTGAATTGAACCCCCACACTTATTCATTGCCACTTTCTTTTACTTCATTGGTCATTAATTGCTTGTGCTTTTTTGAACTTGCATTATTTATTTATTTACTTACTTACTTTAGCTGAACTCGTCACGGCTGCATTATAGACCTTCGAAGAAAAATTTGGAACTCAACCTGTTTTTGCCCTAGAGCAATTTGAAATTTTCATCTCTTTTCATTTTACCTCCAGCTGTTCTTGTCTTAACTGATTAATTTATTTTACGTGTTTTACATAATTTTAATGGGATGTTATATTGACTTGGCTTCTTCATTATTTTATTGCATTTTTATCTGGAATATACCTTTCTTTTTTGGTGCACTGCGGTGATGGGAATCTTCATTTTCATTTCTTTTTTGCCATTTTACACTTGAAAAGTCGATTTTTTTTTCCTCAATGCATTCCTGAGTCATATAAAGGTTTAAACATCGGATGAAAAGACAAAGTATTGACCTTAACAAAGTATAACAGTTGCATGAGTGTGTGTTCACCTGCACGGCACATCCAAGTAAGAGCAGTAGCAGTCGCCGGAGTTCTTCCACAGCCGCCTCTGAGCACAAAGAGATAACTGTCATCAACACCATCATCATTATCAGCATCATCTCCACCTTTCAGCATCCGGCTCCCTATCGTTATCGCCTTAATACGTTTCACAGATAGCCAAGATGTGGATTCATATATAAAGTATAATTACTTTCTTGCAGCTGAAAAGACACAGATCTGATACAATCAAGCTGTAATCTTGTACCTGTTAGGGGGTCTTGCCCCAGGATGGCAACATTTGGAAGAGGCATGAGTATTAACTGCTGCAGATACTCCTGAAGAGAGAAATATGAGGAGTTTGGTGAAAAACATTGTCTTGCCCATCCTGTCTGTCTACCCGTAGTGAGCCTGTGTGACAACAATAAGACATTCCACCTGCCTAGTGCAGTTTGTTGTGTAAACAAAGCGCAAATCTGATTGGCCTCATGTTCCTCTACTTGGTTTCTGAAGTGTCATACATGATAATGAATTTCAAGATCCTTTCTAAAACAAGGTTAAAATGCAGTGAAGTACTGGATATCCAGCCTTTCGATTTTTCTTCTCTTTAATCCTTTTGACCCCAAATGTCATCTTTCTCCAGTTACTATCTGGAAGGCCAACACATCTGAAATTTTACATTATTTCATAAATTGACAAACAATTATGTCAATTCATTTCCAACCTACTCACTGGTCATCATTATGTTTCCCATAATGCTCGAATGGTTTACACAACACAGCAATGAAAGAAGTTGTCTTTTTTGTTTAATTAGTGTAGGGATTTTTTTTTTTTCCAAACCCTCATTTCCTACATTGCCTAAAATGAAACATGACTGAACTAACACAGCTGTTCATGTTCAATGAGTGTGTTGTGCAAGTTGAAGCTCATTTGGCTCCTGACCTCTGGCCTGAAGCATTATTGTTGATGCACCAGATGTCTGATAACCACTACACATTTTCATGTTCTAAGTTGCTTGAATAAAATAACAGAGCCCTTTTAGAAACTGAATTTTTTAATCCTTTAATGCCCTGACCATACAACTGCAGAAGTCCCAGTGTGAATCTCTGGAATATCACAATGAAAGCAGCTTCCTGTCCCCAAAGGAGCAAATTTAAATGCTGCCTTTCTCTGTATTTCATTTTCTATAAATTACCTTGAAAAACATGATTTGAACATAGAGACAGTAGATTTAATTGATAACTCAATGGATTTTGAAATGGCTTACTAAGTTAATGAACAAGGATTTCCTCAACTCACACAGGAGCACTTAGAACCAGTTTATCAAATATTAGATGGCCTGGTGTAGAGATTGTATATGATCAATACAAGGATGACATTTTCAAGTTCCACATTAATATTAGAAACAAAGTCTGTAAAACTGAATCCTTATACATCTCAGGTCATATTACCCGCCATTCTTATGAATGTGGTCAGAGTTGGACCAGCCTTCTCAGAGCTTTAAATTAAATAAGAAGGACATGGCTCATTTAATTTTTCCATTTCTGTAGATGGCAGTCGGTAGATTACTTTAGTATCAGTTAAGGCATGGATTTTTATGAATTTGGTGATTCTAGGCATGTGGAATGTTAAAAAATATATATAAAATTGTCAGTTGAGCAGAGTAACAGTTTCTGCTTTAACTTCATTGGACAAATCTCCTGGAATTCTCCAAATAACCCCAAATTAAAGTGGATGACATCAGAAGTTTCCCACCAGAAACATGAGTTCTCTGCCAGCAAAAGGAAGTAGCAGTTGTGCAGACCAACAGCATCTTCCTCTTCCTAAACTGCCATCAGCCCCTGAGAAGAATCCATTTATTCACTGTATTTACTTTGTCTTACACTCTGAGGGACAGTCTCATTCTGCTGTTAATTAAAAAGAGTTTTTGTCAAAGAGCCACACGCTGCCTTTGGCTCCCCCCTACTCCATCTGCTCTGAAGGAGTTTGAGCCATGAATGAAAAATAACCAGAGGCATCTGTAAGGAGGGAGATCACATTTGCAGGTCTATCAATTCATAAATTACAATAAGATGTACTAAGAGGCGTTGCAGCAGTGTGTTTGTATGTGTGTGTGTGTGTGTTTGTGAGATAGAGAGTGTGTGGTTTTTGTGCGTGTGTGCATCCACATGCATTTTTCATCAGAGGCATGTGCAGTCAACCAGGAGTTTGTGGTCATTCAGGGCAAGAAGGATATTAACCCCCTGCAACTCTCTATTGGTCATTGCACTGTCAAATGGAATTCTGCAGGATATCATAAGTTACTTGCTTTTGTTGGTGTAGTTCTCGGAAACAGCCAGACATTTTACCTATCATTACTTTCCCAATCACACGTCATCTGTAATCGATACACTGACAACTTACATCCACTTGCAGGAGCCTGTGATATGCTGGAGTTTCCAGGCCTAAATATAAATTTACAAAGGAAGGGCAATATGTTCTCGTGAAACTTTTATAAAAGAGAAGGACTTAGTCTCTGCCTCAGAAAATAATCTACTCTTGACTTGAACTGAATTTGGAATAAACTTCTCAATTAGGCCTCTGGCTGCAGCAGAGAAGGCAATTTAAATCTATCTGCAACATTATCTTTTCCAAGTCCCATCGTTCTCTCATTAATTCCTCTTCTGTGGTGTTTGGATCGTTGACAATTTTCATATTATCCACTGAAAGGTTGTCTTAATGATATCCAAATCTTCTGTGGGCTCTCTCGCTTTTTCTTTACTTTATCTTACTTTGAAATGCGTGCACTTATGCAAGTCACTTTTCCTCTGCTTTTTTTTTTCTCAAGTAGATTTTACAACATCATTCATTTGATGCTTTGTAGTCTTTGAAAGATCATCTTACAGAGGGACTGAGAGCTCAATATCTGGAAATGTGATTAGTAAATACTCTCAAGAACAAGGAATTTTAAAATCTAATTGACAGAAGGCTGAAAATTGTGTTTCATTTCCGAGGGGCCCTGCAGACTTTTTGTCTTAGAATGATTAAAATATAATACAGTACAAATGAATGCAATAGAATGCATTAAGATATGTCAGAAAAAGATTTGATCTTATCAAATTCTGGATACAGCAGCAAACAACACAATTGTATTAAATCAAACAAATTAAATAGAATAAACTAGACCCTCACAAAGGAGTAGAACAGGATAAGCAGGATGAAAGAGGCCGCCTCCTGATAAGTTACAGAGTGGTGCCGTAGTGTCTTGCCCTCATACCAGCACAGAGGCTTTGATATTGGGGCTTCAGTCACAGCAGAGAAAATTAAGCATTGCCTGACTGCCCATGGCAAATTGTTTACACATACCACTCTCCTGTCATTGTGTCATTCTCACACACTCAGATTTCTATGCACACAGCTCCATATCAAAGATCCCACTGAAGAAAATTATTGTGACCTATGTGGAATCAGCCCAGTTAGAGAGAAAGCACCTGCTGGATATGTAGAGCTACACCACTTATTCACCACCTAATTATAACATCGTGTCCAACACGCTGCACCGAGTTTTTCAAGGAAACGTTGGTAACTCACTGAGAATTTAAGAAGTGAAACCGTGTAGACTCGTGTTTTTTATGTTGCGTGACAAGCCAGAAATTCCATGCTCCATCCAACGGAGTGGTTCTTGGGGAGGTTTTCTTAACTGAGAGTGCAGGGCTGTGAATCATCCTTTGGGGAAAGTATTGTGTCACTTCTTCAAACGCTACAGGGCCGTACAAAGCGCACTGCAAAATTCACGATACACTGAGCTATTTGATAGATTATTTTGTTCTTTTCCCTTCTGTCATCCCCAAACAACAATGGCACTTAATGAATAGATGAATAGATAAATGAATGAATGAATAAATAAATGAGTAGATAAATGTAAGAGGGATGCGGCAGATGGAAATTTTTCATTATTTCATCGCATTTTATGTACCTCATCCCCTACTCGCTTGACAAGCTGTTTACAGTCTCCTTGGAAAAATATGTTTTTTTGTTTTTTGCAACTTCCCTCCTTGACAACTGCTGCCCTCCCTCCCCATTCGTCCTTTTTTCACTTTAGAAAATTTTTCTGCGTCTTTCTATTCATAATAACCTGACAGTATACTCACACTAACCCCCAGAATTCACATCATTTTATCACCAGAAATGCCTCTGTGAGTGACTCGACCAATGCAATGTATTTTTCGAAAACACATCAGGGGGAAGTCAATACAGAGTAAGGTATTTCTAAATGAGTGGGTACCCTGGCTTTCCACGCCTCAGGTATGCCTCAGTATTAGCCTCTACTGACTCACCATACTGAAAAAATAATGCCATCGAGTTCAAATGTTAATCAAAACACTAAAGTAAAACTCACGACGAGTACAACCAAATAATGGTTGGAAAAACACAAGATCACAAACATCACAACACTGCACTTTTAAACCACGTTTATGGACATACCCACATCCTTGAAAGAGTAAAATGTGTGCAACCATTTCTTTCAATCTTCAGTGTTCAGTGTTCGAGGTCTTTATTTTGCAGAGGGGAAACAGGTGAGATGGAATGTTTAGTGAGGATTGGAGATTCTGCTAGAAAGGTTGTGTTGTTCTGAAACAGAGCCAAGCTTCCTGGTCCCCTCTGTTTTCAGTCTTTATGCCAATCTTGGCAAACCAGCTGCCAGCTGTGGCTTCATATTTAACATGCATGACATAAATCTTCCCATCCAAAGCTTAATCAACAACATTTGCCAATGCAGATTCTGGATTGTGTTCATTCCTCCGCAGAGCTCCAAACTACTCTTCTCACCGGCAAACTAAATCATGCCAACTGAACCGCAGTGGTCGCTTCCTGGCAATTCAGTTAGGTTTCTTGCAGAGGAAATTGTCGAGGTAGATGAAGGGGAAAAAAGACATTTCCAGGAGAAAAAAAATGAAAGAGACCCATTCATATAACCGGTTTGACGCTTGTCATCGGTAGAAAGCATGTTAACATAAATACAAACGCTGAATGTCCAGTCATGGTACTGAGATGAACCATGAGCATGAAGTATGTGAGAGGACAGCCCGGCCTTTTATCTCACCAATATTAACTGGGGGCTTTTGTGTTTCTTTTCTTCTTCATCACTATTCCTCTGTTTCATTTCATGTTGAAATGTTCATTGAACTGTGTCCATTAATATTCTGAAATTGAATTAAAATACCGATTCTGGCCGACAAGATTGTTGAAAAACTATGAAACTGTATCCTCCTGGTGGAAGTGTATCGGAAGCCAGAGTTGCCTTTGAGTGAGGTCGCTAACAAGACACTGAATAATTAGATCTTCTATTGATATAAAAACTCTCATAATGAACTGTATCTTGACACCTCCCGTTGCAATATATTAATAAATTGATCCTAAATTTTGAGTTTTGAACAAGATAATATTTGAATTATCTCTATCTCACTTCTTTTACTTTTCATAGAGGATGAATCATAGAGGATGAAACATAAAACTTGCATGCATCCTCTATGCATTCCAGTTATTTGGCTTGGTCATATTTATTATAAATCAGAGATATATTCGACTATAAAGGTATTGGATAGCCTCTAACTTCGAGGACAAGAAGTCCCTGAACCTGTGATTTAAATCTTTGTGCTCTGTTGCCCTAACCCATCACTCTTCATTTCCCTCCTGATGATCTAATCCGGCACCTTGACCTCTGTCCTGCTCTGTATGACCCCGCACTACCTGGTAGAAGGCTCTCATGTGTCGGTTTAAAATAGAAAAGTTCTGGATTCTCGGCATGTGGTCATCTCCTCCACTGTCATACAGCTTCTCCACCTTGGGGTTGGGGTCTCTGAGACGAACACAGACAAGAAAAAGATAGAATAGTATTTACCGCAGCTTGATCAAACAGCCCAGATAAAACCTTTTATGCCATGGAGCATCTAAGCAAGGCAGTGCATATAATTTTAATGAGCTTGTGAAGCAGACTGAAAGAATCCACATGCAATTATTTGTTGAAATAACTTGGGTTAAGTCAGGCCAAATAAATCAGTTGTCTGATAGGCTAGTGTCTGTTAGATCTTGTCTTGCTAGTTGAAAGAAAAATGGGTTTAATCTGCTCAAATTTGAACATGGAGATAAGGCATTCAGCTGATAGGGCTATCAGGGTGGCATGTATGCAGATTCATCTTCATCATTCACACGCTATTTGTTGAAAATATGAATGGATTGCTCATTTGAGACATTCAAAAAATAATAGACACTGAAAACGAATTAATTAGCATGTGTGTGTGTGTGTGTGTGTGTGTGTGTGTGTGTGTGTGTGTGTGTGTGTGTGTGTGTGTGTGTGTGTGTGTGTGTGTGTGTGAGAATTAATTATGGATTTTTTTTTCGTTTTTGTGTGTATTTTTTTTAA